>PVHY01005658.1:0-81119 GCA_004024945.1 Uropsilus gracilis | reverse complement strand
GGGGGGGGGGGCAAGATTAGAAGAGAAATCAAGGAAATAGAAAACATAAAAACAATAGAGAAAAAATAAAAATCAATGAAACAGAAACAGTTTTCTGAATTCAATAAGATGGGTAGACATCTTATTGTGCCAAAGAACAGTGCTGAAGAAATGTTTATCTCAGTCCAAATATTTCTCAGTGCAATGTATTATATTAAAAGACAAAAGAAGCTATATGATGATTTCAATGAATGAATACAAATCATTTAATAGGATTTAAAATAGAACAAAACTGTGAATCAAAAGTAGGTAAAAGGTTGGGATGATCACACTTACTATTTCTGCTTAATATTATCCTGTCATTTATAACCTTATAATAAAGTAAGGAAAGGAAAATGCATCCAGAATGGTAAAAAATTAAACTAAACTAATCTCCAATTGACATAATTTTCTACATAAATATGCCATGACATCAAACAAAAGATACTGCTCTAACTAATAAATTTATTAAGGGGGAAAGATATAAGATTGCTATGAAAATCGATTGTTTTTCTATGCCATTTGCAATAAACAATAATTACAAACTTTTACAGTAGATCAATTAAATATGAAATAGTAATAAATTTTAAAAAAGTGAGGATCTGAGAACTATATAACATTCCAAAGAAGAATTCACAAAAATCTAAACATAAATACTTATCAAACTTGGTCTATAAGATTTAATGTTGTTAATATATCTCTCCTCAAATTTGTAAATTATACTTAATTCCAGGTATATCTTACAGAGAAGACTTTTTCTATAAATTGAGAAGTTAATTCCAAAATTCATATTAAAACTTAACAGACTTAGTAAAAAATAATGGAAAAAAAATTAAAGAGCTAAGACTACTTTTCCTTAGGACATTTATAAATTGACTATTAACAAGACATTGCAGTATAGGAAAAGATGAAGAAATAAATTAATAGAACAGAAGATTGTGTTCACAAATACCTGTTTCATGACAAAAATACAAAGGCTATCCGAAAATAAAGATGATTTTTTAAACAAATACTGCTTGAATAAATGAGTATTCATATGCAAAGAATATGAACTTCTATGCACACACACACACACACACACACACAAAAGACGAACAGAAAAAACTAAAAATAGATCATAGACCTAGCTGGAAAATGTAGAATTATAATGCTTGTAGAGGAAAACATGAGAAATTCTTTAGGAACTTGTGCAAGGCAAACATTTCTAGGTATGAATTGAATAAAAATAAAAAACCTACTCTTCAAATGTCATTGGTAAGACAAAGAAAATACAAGTCACAAATTGTGAAAACATATGTGCAAGTCATAAACCTAACAAGATTTATATTCAGAAATATAAAACCTCCAAAATTCAATAATAGCATGAACAAACAGCACACTTAAGAATGATCAAATTTTTCTGGAATACTTTATTAAGCAGCTATTGCAGGAAAATTATCAAAAATGATTACTGATTCTGACCACACTCTGTATTGTATTTAACTAAACACCTCATTCCATACTGGCCCATAAGTGAAATTTCATCACCTTGACTTAATATCATCAAGGATTTCCTTAGTTCAGTTTGCAAGAAACTGTTCTTTCTGATGTTTCCTCTTAGGAATTCCACCAAATGACAACCAAATTTTTATTGTTGGCTTTCAATTTCTACTTTTCATTTATTTAGAGTTGAGCACAATGTTTTTACTTTTCTGCAAACCTCCATTTCAGTAGTTCCTATACCTACTGCACTAGTCCTGCACAAAGTCTGTCTTACTAACAAATGTCTTGGATTTTTTTCTTTAATAGACAACATATAATCCTCCTCAGGTAAAACAACAAAATGCATAAATTATTGATGCATATAACAATGTGAACAGATTTCAAAATATGTATAATGAAGCAAAGAAGACTAATTATACAGTATATAATACCATTCATATAAACTAGAAAATGCAAGCTAAATAAAACCTAGTTTACTGTGGACCAAATGAGGATGGGGCAGAGTGGAAAAAAAAAAGGGTTAAAATGGCAAATTGAAAAGAATTGTAGGGGTCATCTTACACTCATTATCTTGATTGGGATGATGAATTCAAATGTGTGCATTAAAACATTTAAAATTTAATGGTCAAGCATAGCTTTAAAATATTTTAAAATCAAAGATCAACATTTCTCATGAATATATTTAGAAGTTATATTAAGTTTATAGCAGGGATTGGGCTTGCTAGAATAGAATATAACAGAAAATAGAAGTATTTACTGTCTAGTCATCTAATTTTGGTTTTGCTTCTGCCCCTAAACCATAGGTGATAACTGCAAATGTGTTCTCTCAATAACCCAAGGGTTCAGTCTTTTAGGAGTGAAATCTCTTCCTCATGGTTGTATTTTTCCATTAATGTAAGTTTCCTTGTTTTTGACAGTTGGATCATGAAACTTGCCTCTGTAATGAAGTTTCTAGGGGTTCGATACTTGGTATGGAAAACAAGCATTTCATTTTCCAAGAGAAATTTTATTCTATCCCCTCCTGATCATTGGTCACTAGTCTGGGGTGCTGTTTTTTTTTTTTTTTGTTTGTTTGTTTGTTTGTTTTGGTATATCATGTCTCTTATTTTCCCACATTTTCTGATGGAGGTCTTTCCTTTTTCATTGTGAAGATGTACTAGTCTTTAGTTATTTTCAAGGGGAATCGATTATTCTTCATATAGTTGTAGATATTCCAACTGTGGTTATGAGGTGAGTCCAGGTCATTTCTACTCAGATATCTTGAACCACTTCTCTATGACTATATGTTATAGCAGCTTTCAGTAGTTAGCATCAAATGAATCAAGCTAAGATTTATGTCTACTTTAAATTTCAATAAGTGTATTTTTTAAATAAATGTATTAAATTAAAAAAATAATTATGATGGAAAAAAAAATGCTTGACATGAGAGTAGGAAGTTTTCTCTGTGGAATGTAAGGCTAAACATCTCCTGATGGACTAAAGAGAAGAACATTTGGCAGAGAATAGATGATGCCAAAGGAGAAAGAGAGAGAGATATTAAAAGCTGGAAAAATGCAAAAGTTAAGAGAGTGTGAATGTTGCTCAGATATCCCAGGAGAATATTCTGCACTGAGTCCAGTGAGAAAGTTCAAAAGTCAGATATTCAGATCTTCCTCCCTATAAGCCAGGGTTGGAGTCTGAGTTTTGTTCTAAAAAGTAATGGTAAATAATTCACTTTTTTAACTTGTCAATGTCATTACTGATTTGCAGTCAAAGATTTTCTGTCTCTGGTATAGGTACTAGATTACATAAGAACAATAAAAGTTTTAGGAAAACCAGTTAAAATCAATTGAATTTGTCCAGACAAATTTTGATGTTTTGAGAAAGAGAAATGTCAAGGGGAATATAAATATCAGGAAATATTAGAACAGCATTTATAAACGAAGGACTCCCTAATTTAATTTTTACCAGAACCCATGGAGTTTATTTATGTATTTACCAGTCCTTTAACCATTTTCCTTTTTTTGGGGGGGGGGGTAAATAATGAGGGCTAACATTTCTTGGAGACTTACAATGTATACAGTGTATATGTATTATGTATATAATATAAAATAATGCTAACCTATATATAATTTCAATACTCAATTTATTGATGAGGAATGACAATTATATTATGAAATTAATCCAAGGTCACAGATTTACAAGTGATCTGAAACTACTTAATAATCAAAACAAGTAACATTTAAAAGAAATATGACATATAAACCTTGCTTTGGTATTAGAAACAAGGGCAACTCTTCTTTGATACTAATGGATGTGTATAAATGCCTTAATTATTAGATCTACATTCTTTCAAGTTAGAGACTGCAGTAATGTCTGATTCCCTGTACTATGCAGTACCATATTTTGTATGAATAAAATAGAAAATTCTGTTGAACTATTAAGAAAAAATATTAATGGGCATGAGAAAACTGTTTAAAGACATAAAGAACCATCTTTCCATAATGAAAGCTTACTTTATTTTGTTACCAAAATCCCATTTCGAATACAAAAACTTTCATATATTTAATACTTATTGAGTCTTGTAGTTTAATTTTCTATTTCTGCTGATACACAGAGAGAGGGGAAAAATTTATAGTTACGCATGCTTCCTTGATAGGGTTCAATAAATTCCACAAAAAAAAAAAAAAAAAAAAGCTAAGCTGACTATGGACATCCCATTTCACTTGCTAGACTTCTTATGAAACAAAGATGTCAAATCCATTAAATTATAATTTCTCATTCTGGTTAAAACATTTTTATAAAAAGTTCACAAATTCTGTACCTCTCAAACCTCATAAGCATTTATTTAGTGCAAAATCTTTGCCATCATGTATTGCACTCCACCATGTTATATGGTTATGCATCATTATGGCATAATTTTGAGTTATTTTCATGTTCAAAATAACTCATGTTCATTAAGAAATGTACTTCTTGACACAATACTTAAGCTCATGTGTGTCCTCATCAAGAGACAAAGCAGTTTCTTAGAGAACCACACAGATTTGAAATTTAATTGTCAAAAATGAACTCACTAATCATGGGCTGTTACTTCTTGGAACTTTCCTGGCACTTATTGGTTGAAGCATTGGAATCAATCAAGAAATGTAAAATTAAAAAAATCAGTTTTATAAGCCACAGAACATATTTTCAACACCTAGATGCTAAATGTTAATCTAAATAATTTGTAAACTAAGCAAATGGGAGAGTTCCCAGATACCCCAACTGATTGTTTCATTGACATCATAAATGATCACTAAGAGAAATGACAATTTGGCTCCTGCCATAGCCAGGCATGACAGAGTATTTCAGATTGCAAAGAAATACTTGCAGTTACTTCAGCCTTGGAGAATATAGTGATGTGATGAATCAACATCTTAAAGATAAGAAATATTAAGAATAGATAGCTAAATTTCATTTGTCTGAGTTTGCCAAAAAAAATATCAAATATCTAATTGTTATTAGTGCCCATCAAATTTGAAGAAACAACATTCACAACAATCATCCAACAGAGTGTGAAAGGAGATAACTGCCCTTTTTAGCTAGGCAGATCCTTCTAAGAGAGAAATTAGAGAATGAAGGTCTAGGTTTTACACTCTTACCTGATCTCAATATTGACCAAACTCAACAAGAAGCCAGTGGACACTGGACAATGAACATTTACCATACAAGTAAAGTTCCTGGAAAGAGGACAAGTAGAGGAAGGAGGAAAAAAAGTATCTGGAGCACATGAAACAGAGAACCAGCATTAAGAACTCTATTTTGAGACTCATTTTTCATAGTGAGTTTTGCTGTTGTTTTTTTTTTTTTTTTTTGAATTTAGTTCTTTAATCCATAAATGGGATAGTGAAGTGTATTGATTCATTGATTCAGCTGTGCTTGTTTTACAACAACAACAACAAAAATAAAAGAAAGGATATCAATGACTAACGAAAGAAAAACAAAAACTTACATTCCCATTCCTGAAGTGTTATTGTGTCTCAGTAGAGTTTGAACAAGTTTTTAATATTTTGATAGTCTTGTCTTCGTTTATGATTAGTTTTAAATTATCTAAACTTCTGAAATAGCTATAATAGTTTGAGATGCATATGCTGATTTATAAATAATATGAAAAATACTGAAAATTATTTTCAGTAAGTTGCTTCTGCTTTGAATTTCTTTGAATTCCTCTCATCTACTTTAAGACTGAAGAATGAGTCTATAAAAACCTGTGTTTTATAGCTATCCTGGAAAAGAAATATTTGAAACCCAAAATTGTCTTTTTTTCTTTATGTAATATAAGTACATACATTAATATTCAGCAATTATTTATTTATCAAATCAACAAATAAATAATTAGAAATAGTTCCTCCTGTGCTTGAGTTAGCTTTTTTTTTAAAAAAAAAAACATACAATTTACACAAATTCAAAGGCAGGTTTTTGTTCCATTTGTTTATGTACATATAAAGAAAAAATCTTTTCTCTGTAAAATGTTATTACCAATGGTTTACTGAAGAACTTCAGACACAACCTTCTTTGGATCATATTCGTACCTTTGATTAATATTTCAATGCTGTTACTCTCTAGATCATTGCCTAAATAGAAGTTTCCTGACTTTTTCAATTTTTAGTAGGAAATGTGAAGAACTAGTCAAAGGAGTATATATTAAATCAAAATTATGCCCAAGTCATATTAAATGACGGTCTTAAATTTTCAATTTGAGATTCACCGGTTATCAGACAGAAGTCAAATATCTTTTAGATACTACAATGTAATAAGTTAAAAATAAATCCCTGTATAAAAAGATGATTATTTCTATGCATGAATATGTATTTGTCAAGTTCGGTATATGTGAATAAAATTGTCAAGAGAAAGGCTCAGAATAAATTAATGTAATACTGCCTACATTTAAAAAGAAAGTGTAGCCTCAATTTATTAGCATAGGCTGTAAAGTAAGAATGTTTAGAATCATGTCTAGCACTTATTTGCAACTTGGAGCTTTTACTTTTAGTTATCTGGAATCTGTTTACTCCTTTTTAGAAAATAAAATGAATATATATCATGAAATCTCCAAGAATGCTAAATAATTCTAAATATCAGATCCTTCTCCTCTGAAACCAACATCTATTTCTTAATAATAATAAGAATAATAGGAATAATTCTAAATATCAGATCCTCCTCCTCTGAAACCAACATCTATTTCTTAATAAGATAGTTTAAAGCTGCTATTTATTTTTAGGATTGTTGAAAGTCTTGTATAGTTGTTAAGCCTGACTGTCTATAGTATTAAGATTAAGAATTAAGTTTTAGAAATCTTTCTAAAATTCATCTCATTAAAAAGAAGACTATTAGATGAAGTTGAAATCCAAAGCAAAATTTAATAGTTATTATAAACAACTAAGAAAATATTGAATAATTAAGAACCAAAATGAATAAAAATAATATCCCCCTTACATCTAGATTTGAGTGTGTCTAAGCTTTTTTTTTTTTTTTTTTCAAGATCTTCCAAAGTTTTTAAAATGGTCCATCATGTCCTTCATGATCTGAGCTCCTATTACACACATGCTCACAGACTAATAAAGATTAGAATAATGAAGATTATTATCAAAAGTATAGATGGAGAGGTTTTATGTTAATAATAGTGAAGGATTCCACTGAATAAACTTGGTGTTTTCTTTTCAGCTAGCTATTGCTTAAAGAATTCAAGTTATGCAAACACCTTTTTCTTTTACCTGTCATGGTCATTTGACTTTTTTTTAATGAAGTAACTATTGTAGAAGGAAAATTAATCTGAAAAGCAACATTTTTTTGTCAGTTTACAATTATACAGATCAACCTTGGAAAGCAGGCTAGTGTCTGCTTAATGCCACAGAAATATCCCTGTCTATTCATGTCACTTTATTGATTTAAACTAACAGAACAGGGTGCTGCTCAAAACAAACAAATAAACAAAAAAATCATGTTTTTATCACAAAGATTTTAGTAGAAAATTGATTCATCATGCCAGCATTAAAAAAGAACTTTAAATCATATTTAATATTAATAATATTATTTTCTTTGTAGGTTATATCTACAATTATGTTCAAAACTAAACATTCATAGGAGTTTTAAAATGATTGTGACTACCCGTCATATCTGAATTCCGGACAAAAGTCTTTCAAGCAATGAAGTGTGTGCCTCATCCATAATTTATCAAAAGTCACAGAGTAAATGAGAAAGACGGATGAATTGAATTGGACAGTCAAAAAAGTTTTTGGTCTGTGTACTTTTGAAACAGTAATAAAATACTTACACTTCTTTATTACCAATAAAAATTTAAAGCTTTGGGAAAGAGGTGGGCAACATAACCATTAGAGAGAAAGCTGTTTCAGACGTGTGTGTCAATAATTTGGCAGTTAGTAATCAGAGTTAACTCATTCTATATTTGCTGAGAGGAAATTTTATTCTATAACAAGCAATTTAAAAGCAGACATAGATTTGGGTAATAGAAGTCTTGAGTACATGAATACTGTGTCATCTTACAAAATTAAGTAGTAGAGAAGAAATTTCCACAAACCACTCTAGGTTCTTTTCAGGTTGAATGAAAAATAAAATTAGCAACTGATTGTTAATGAAAACAACTTATTTAATTGTGTATGTATAGAAATGGACATGGGGAAAATTCTCAAGTAAATGGAAAAACAAACAAGGGTATATATCCTGAGCTAAGGAATGAGATTGGAGTCTATAACTTTAAGGATACGGAAGGGGAGTTTACATTAAAGGAGAAAAATAACTCATGAAAAAAAAAAACCTAGATATTTTATAATTACATGATTGCCATACATGAAGATAAAGTTCTCTAATAGAAATTTCATTTCTGACAAAAATATTAATTGCAATTCCTAATCCCAATTTTCATTCTTTGAGGTAGCTAAGGAGTATAAAAAGTTTCTCTTGAGTTTGAAGGATCTTAGCGATCTTATACCAAAATGATTGATATGTCAGTGACAAAATTTGGGAAGACCTTCCCCAGCTATCTCAGAACCTCTTCTTCAACAAACTTCAACAACAATAAATCACTTATCTTATATGATAACTATCTTATTATATGAAAATTAGCTTTAACATTCCTTATCTCCTTTTTTTTATGAATTAAGATTTTCAGTTTTACTAGTCTGAAGTGGGACTCAACTACTCAGTTTGCTCCAAACTTTCTTTGTAAGTGGGAACAAGTTTATAATTATGTAAATATGTAATTTAGAAAAATATATAGCCCTCTGTACAAAGTATCCAGTACCAGTAATAGAGAATTTATATTAAGATAATACTAATATTGTGATACAACTAGAAAATTTGTATTAGAATTTTATACCATTTTAATCAAATGATTCATATAAATGCTACTTCCAATGGACCAAGCAGAATTTCTAGAATGCATTTATCAAGTTCACCTGATATTGAAGTTCATTTCAATATGCCTACATATAAAAAATACTCAGCACTGAAAATAGAACTGATTGTGGAAACACTATAATGATATACATTCCATGCAAAGTGAAAAAAAGTAATTGAAAGCTGTTTTATATTCACTTAGATTATCACTAAATATTTTATTGGCCTCTGAAATACTTAACCCTTGTTGTATAAAACTTAAAATATTTTATTACCTCAGTCACACTTTTCCTTTAGTAATTCACAAGCTACTTATACATGGAAAGCTAAATATATCCACAATCATGGGGATTTCTTGCCATGTTTAATCTAACAAATTAAATTAAAAAATAGATTAAGAGTCATATTTGTTAAGCAAAATTAGAGAAAGTTGCCTTGGAATTAGAGGAAGCTGCATTGGAATGACAAAATAAAACATTTGAACTTTTCAGTGAATCTAACTTAAAACCAATTGTATCAAATGTTTCAGAAACACTATTCTCTAACACCTGTATTTTTAAAAGTATATATCTTTTAAAAAACTGATACAATTTACATATAGCATAAAAATATAGTCCTTTAATATGTTTGTATTTAATTTCCCAGAAAATGTAGCAAATTCAAATGCTATTTTATTTTTTTATTGTGTACACAATGACGTGGTATTCCTCTTTCACAGGGTCAGAAAATATTTTCTTAACATGGTCAGAACTTGCCTTCAACAGAAACTGTCCCCTAAACTTCACTGAGGTTCTATGGACCTTGGTAGAAGCTACTACCATTACTAAAGAATGAAAATTACAGAGATTAAGAGATATCTCCAAAAACATGCTTTTCACCTAAGAAACCCATCTTAAGGCATATACCTTATACCTCAAGAGACAGTTTTATCATTTGTAGTCTTCTCATCTTGGGTAAGGAAATAATCTGCAATGCTAAAGTAAATATATTTGACAAAAACTCGATTTAAGGGAGGGGCTCTGGTGATGCGTCAGAGTTGCTTTTTATATTAATATGCAAACTTTTCTGTGTAAGAGCAGTTCCTAGAAAGAGCTGCATCTTATCTCTTTTCATTGAAGAAGGCAAAACTTAAAAATGAGCCAATCTTTGTCTACTGTTTCTTCCTCCAGTAAACTCCTTAAACAATTTCCTTTATCTTGTTCCTTGACTCCTTGTTTTAGCTAAACTGTTTAAGATGGTGTCTGAGTTACTCAGTCATGTTGGGACTTGCTTGTGTTTACAAGAGCTTTAAGTATTACTAAAATTTTAAATGTATTTATCCCATCAACCTGTCTTATTTGTGTCTGTATATTTGCAAGCTTAGAAGAATGCAGCTGGGTACTGAGTCATTTGCTTTGTTCCCAACAGTATTATGTATCCCTAGCTGACTCTGCTTTTGTTTGAAATATACAACAATGCAAATTCTTCACATGCATGATATTTAATTATGGTTTTATTTTTTCTATGAATCTGCCTTATGTTCATGTGTCCATTTAAATCTTATGGTAGGGAAATATCCTGTCTTCAACATGGCATTGCATTATATACACATACAATACACACATTCATATATTTCAATCATGATTTTTGTATGCAAATTCAAATAGTAAAATGAATATATCTCACATTAGAAAACTGCTTTATAAATTAGCTTTTCTGAATAGAAAGGTAAGGAATATATATAACCTACTTCATCATTTAAGCCATGTAGTAACTGAAATTGATAGGGTGTGCTACCCCCCCCCCCCCATTGTCTCCTGTTTAAGATTGCAGATTTTAAGGACAGATGCTAAAATGTGAGAATGACCTTAGTTGGAATTTCCCTTCAGGGAGATGCAGGGGGAGAAAGAAGTAAAATGGTTAAGGTGAAACCATTTTCCTGTAAGGCGGGAAATCAGGGTATATAAAGGGTGTGGAAACAGAGAAGGATTCGGATTCCAACATGGAGATCAGATAGAAAGAGAGGTTCAATGGAGGAGAGATGGGAATCGGCCATCTTGTAAAGATATGAGCCATGTGAGCTTGGCCATGTGGCCACTGGGGGCCTGCAACCCTTGGCTGACCCAGACTGCCAGCATGTGTGCTGAATGCAGTTAAGGAGTTTGCAGATTAGAACTTCGTGTTGGAGTTTGTTTTGCTGAGTTTAACTTGTGTTTGCGAGAGGCCATGCAAAAGACAGGCCTGAAAAGAAAGTGAACTTGGCTGGGTCTGGTACCATGAAGTTTTTGCTACCTGAAGGTGACAAGGGGAACACAGCGTGGAAGACAAGGAGGAGCAAGCCAAGGGAGCAGCCAAAGGAACATGTCTTCAAGCGTCTGGAGATGAACTCTGACTGGACATTGGTGAGACGATCAGGACTGAGAGACTGAGGATTTTTTGGGCAATCTGGGAAAGGACTTTGAATGATGCTGAGAAAGGTTTTGGACAATGTTAAAGTAATCTGAGTCTTATATGTTTCTTGTGTAGTTATTAGGATAATTAAAAATCACTTTGTTAAAAATAAATTAGTTTGCACTGATAGTCTTGCATTGGTTTGGTATTTGGTTGAGAAGGCTGGGGATGGTGAAAAGAACCCACAAGTAGAGAGCTTAAACTGTGTTTTAAAGTTTTTCTTTTCTGCAGTTTTTAGAGCTAAAAGCAGAGAGCAGCTGGCTGGCTTTTGCATATCAATGGTAAAGGTACAGTGTCAATGCTAATAGAGTGTGTAGCCTGCTTTGTAGAGAGAAGCAGGCAGATAGGTGTATCCAGTTAAAGTTAAAGTCAAAAAGTCTTCCTTATACCCTGTTTCAAAATTATGCATAATTAAAAATGCATATCTAAAAGAAATTTTACATATTTAACAAAGTAGTAATGATTCTATTTGTTTTTAAATAAATTGTATTTTTATAAGTAATCTCAAGGAAAGTTACAACAACCAATTTACCAGATGTTTGCTATTCAGAAAAAAATTACCTATTTGGTTTTATTTTGTTTGTTTAATTATGCGACAGTATATTTACTTTTAAAGGAACTAAATTTTCATATCAAAATGTGCACACTTATAAAATGTGGTAAGTAAAGAAAATTTATGTTAAAAAGAATGATCATCTTTAAGGTCCATATTAAGTTATTTTTTAGTTATGACCTAACAAATTATGGAGTATATTATATGAAAGTAAAGGATATTTTTCCATTCCTTTAAATATTTGCAAAATAAGAAAAAGAAGCATTAATCACACTAACTTTGGAAATGGTAGGAAGTAATTTGAGTCAGTGTTGTTTAAATGTCCACAAAAAATTAAAGAAACTATTAAAATTCTTGTTCTGCTCTAGTTTGGAAACAAATTCCAGAAAGTTTGCTCTGTAAGAAAGAGTAAAGAATAAAAAAACCAATCCCCCAATCCTGGCAAAATTACCTTAAGAAAATAAAGACAACATAATTGACATGATATCACTAAATCAACTAGTTTTGAGTCATGTGTTTTGGGGAGGCAGTCTTAATACCCTGTTTCTGCTATTAAAATGATAACGCAATTGATTAGTGCTCACTACTGTGATTTCTCAAGCAGGCATTCCAACCCAGAGGCTCAGGGCTAACAAATTCTCACACTTGGAATTGCATTGCCCAAGGACAGATTAAAGTAAAAATAATTAATTAAGCTGCACATTTTAAATAGCTTTACTACTAATGCTTCTTATGGCCTGTAAATGAGATCTTTTATAATAGAAAAGAAGAAAAATGTGGGGATAAAGGAAATGATTTCCGCTTTTGTAGTTAATTTAAAATTCAATGCTTTCCTCTCTCTACATTTTAATATGCATTTATCTACATTTCAAACTCTGACACTGCATCTATTTCCCTGTAATTGATTTAATTAAGAATTTTAAAAACATATAGGATTCAAATATTCTACAAATGCCATGCTTTGCTCTTAATTTAACATTGTCAAGATATTATTTCTTTATTTCAGTGTCATTTACATCAATTTTAAATGTTTGTAGACATACTATTTGGAAAAGCAACATGAACATAGAGCCTCAAAGTACTTTTGAACACTGTTAGTTATTTAAACCTTATTTGGTTATTTCCATGACCACCTGGTAGTGGCATTTTAACCTCTCCTCTCAATGTGGTATAAATGGCATGTACATCTAAACAAAATTATATTTTTCCATTTGTTCCCTCCTCAAAAAATAGACACATACCTTAGAAATGAAAGTATGTCAATGGATTATGAATAACTTGTGTGTAAATGAAGGCAGTATAATCAGATCCCTTGTACCTGACAGGTATTATGTTTTTCTACAAGGATTCACTTTATATAATTTAAGTTGACTCATTAAGCATTATATACACATACATACATATATATATATATATTTTTTTTTGAGACTAGGTCTTACTATTTGCTCATGAAACCGCAGGTTCAGGTTGCCCAGGGTACCATGAACTCAAGCAATCCCCAGCCTCAGCTTCCCAGGTAACTAGGATTACAGGCGTGAGCCACCACGCCCAGCTATTTTGCCCTGAGCGGGACTCGAACTGAGATCCCTAGCCCAGTGGCTTCATAGGCTGAAGCTTACAGGCACAAGTCACTGTGCCCGGCCTTAAACATTATAATTTGTAGCTGCCAAAAAGATGACAAAAATAGGTGGTTAGTTTTGTTCAAGGACATACTTTGAATTATTTATTATATAAATCATTTTATGGCATTTATATTAGATAATAAAACTTGTTTCCTTTACTGAGTTTGTATAACTAATCAGTGGTTTTAGTTTCATTTCACACCAATGTTGTCATTTAAAAAAATAAACACAATTTATAAATGAATGAATTTTGAGAATTTAGATACAATGTAACAAAAATGAAACATTCAGTATTCATAGGAAAGAATTAGGTGGTAGTTTGTATATAAATGAAATACAACTTTTGTGTCTAAATACATCTCACTTTCTAGCTTAATCTTCATTAGTCCTGATGCTTTGCTGTAGATGGCAAGCCATATATGCAGTCCTGGGATGCTTTTGTAACATAGAATATTGCTGATGCTGTGATGAAGTCTAAATGATCATAAATGAGTATATAGATTCTGGGGAGTAGATTGGAGAACTTGTTGTTCAACAATGAACACATTATGAATCTCTGAAATAAGACTTGTCCAGATAATTTTTAAGAGCACTTTTCACTTTAATAGCTATATTATCCGAGTTATAATTAATCACATATAGACAGATGGAGAATTTAATGATGCCTTCCTAATCTCTCAGACATCAGCAATCCTTAACTACTGATTTAAGTAAACAAATACACTTGCTTGTTGTTAAGCCATGCTTTGTTTGTTTGTTTTGTTTTCTTTGTTTTTCAAGTTAGGTATTGTTTCCACTAGAATTAACTGCATTTAGTAAACTATTCCATAACTCCTTGGGTTCAAGTAAGCCTCATTTCACTGCCTACATTCAATTTTTTTAGTTACTTTCAGGATCCACTGTGTACTCTAAGAAGAAATGAGAAAAAAACTGTAAATAAATAAATAAAAAGGATCTTACCAGGGTAAAGGTTAAAATGAACTAGAAAAGATTTGACATGACAAGAAGGAGGCTTTGGAACAGGATCATAGATATAAATAAATCTTGGTCTTGGTTCTTGACATTTCTTAAAATATAATCAATTTGTTGAACCAACAGTATATGTAAATATTTGATAAATTTTCTTGTAGCAGATGACCCACAAAAATGTTTCCATAAAATTATTTAAAAAAGTATTTAAAAGCTACTCAGCTCAAGATTGTGCGATTAGCGCTAACTCAAATGTTTAGGGTACTATTCCTAACTCTATACTTCCTCAAAACAATTTACCATAAATTTTTCTGGGAATGTATTCACTCCTCATCTTCCTTTCCCACTCTTTTGCAATAGCTTCTGTGATTCAAAGAAAGGAAACAAAAAAGACAGCTACCACATCCCTGGTAATGCAAGCAACACAAAAATGTAATCAGAAGGATGAGCTCCATTACTAGATCATGATTATTAAGACTTGTATGAATAAATTCACAAAATGTAACCACACCACCAAAAGATATAATAATTTCAGAATCTATACTCTTAGGGTCATATGTTCAGCATAATTTTTCCATAATAAATATTTGAAACCAGTTTATATTATTATCTGTTCTCCACTAAACAAACCCTTACTACTCCCTGATCCAAAATTCCCCAAGAAAAAAATGTTAACACTCCTAGCACACCATTCCTAAGTATTGTTTTGGTTAATAGTTTGTGTGTTTTTGCTTTAAATCTTTTAATAGCAGCATTTCCTTAAATGTGGTCTATACCTGAGGAGAAAGGCAGTAGTTTAACTCACTTAATTTGAGGCCAATACTCACTCCAACAGTTGTATTTGTGTTACCTACCTCATTCATCTGATTCCAAAAATAAACACTGAAGATTCTCTACTTCTTATAGGTTACTATTAAATCATTTTTGTCTACTCTAGTTTATATATTCTCCTACTTAATGAACTTATAATAATTAATTTTTTCAGGTAAATTTACTGGATTTCTCTCCTTCAATGTAAGTTTTCTGTTCATTCTGTATAGTAAAGCAAAGTGATTAATATTGAGTAGGCAAAAGATGTCACAGACAAAATCATCGCCATCAAGTTTAATTCTATGTTCCAACCCACACAACCTATAATCAGTAGAGATCTGTCTCTTGAAAATATAGAGGACTATGGAGATAATTTTTTAATTGAGTACAAAATTGCAAAAAAAAATCAGATGCTTTTGCATCGATCTAACTATCTGAACTATTGTACATCTCTCTGTTTGAATTATTGCATATTTCCAGTTCTGTCTCTGAGGGCAATAAGCCTGGAAATGTCATTTTAAAATAACATTTCTGGTATGCCTTAATTTACTTATACACATATTAGGATATGCTAAGTCGACAGTCACTACCTTTAATTCTTTATTTTCATGATGTTAACTCAAACCACTTATTTTTTTTTTGATTACCAATGTAAATAATAATTTTTATCAGTAAAACAACACAAAAATGAATAAGCTTTAGGCACTAAGTTGTTATGGTGTAAAACATAGACTAGTGCATTCTAGTTATGCCACTAAGTTACTTTTTCTTTCCAAGGAAGTCTAAACTATAAAAACCAAGATCCTTAGAATTATTCCTTCACTCTCATTCTCTTACCATTACCATCTACATAGAAAGAACTGATGGGAGTTAAATTCAAGGAATTTCACATTAACTGCATAATTACTGTGTAAATGCTGATCAGCCTACATAATATCTCATGCTGACCCTTCCAATGAATATGGTCAGAGCAATGAGCGCACTTCCACCAAAGACATACTTGGCCAGATAGTTCTCTCACTTCTGTTAATTATTTCAGTCATGCTCTCAGCAAAGTTTTCCCTAATAATACTCTGTATCTACCAATCTTTTTCCCAAGATATTTTTTTCTGAGTACTTATTGAAGTACTTAACTATTTTTATTGAATTTTCTTGCTTAACATCTACCTTTCCATTTGAATATAATCTCTCAACTGGCAAGGTATTTCTTTCCACTTGCTTTGTCTGCTGCTTGGCTTTGCAAGAGAAGTGCGATACAAGAAAGTTTGATAGGAACAGGAGAAAAAAGGGGAAAAAAGAAAAGGATGAGAGTAAGAAAGAACAAGGAGAATCAAATAGTTAATGTGAATAAGAAATACTCATTACATGACACTGAGGAAAAATGTGACTTTCTTGGATTTCTCAGAACTCTTGGAAAACGTTCTAGCCTCCTCAAACACCGATAGACAGATAACACAATATATAATATATAAATAGTGCTCTCTCTCACACATACACGCACAAGCATATGCATATGAAATATAACTCTGCAAGTGGGGAAACTGCTTATACCTTCACAGTTCTTGATAATAGAGGTACAAAGTCTGGTAATATTAAACACTGATAAGGGACAAAAAAATCTTGCAATCAAATAATACTGTGTATTTCACACAGCTCTCCATATAGCTAGAAAGAACAGAGAGAAAATATAACTACACACTTTATTATACGACTCTGCCAAATACAGAAATACTCTCAGAAACAATGATTAAGCAGTTTCAGTAATGAAAGAGAGTATTTTACACCTCAGCATAAATTGTAAGTTTAAAAAATGATTATACTCATTACATAATAAAGGTTTTCCTTTTTAAAGTAGAGATATAACAGCCTATTAAGTAATTACTTTGATTTTAAATGGCTGTAATTCCAATTTTCATGATAGCTGACAATGGTTCAGAATAAGAATGAGGAAATGAAGATGAAATCTGTCATTATGTTGCTACACAGTCAAAAAAAAAACCCTACAGTTTGAATTCACAAACTTAATTCATATGAGCTAATTTTTGAAATCTTTTTTACATGGTCCTTTGGGAGGGACTGAAAGCAATGAGATTCCTGGGACTTCTTTCAATTTAAAAGCTATTATTTCAAGAGTCTACAGGGAGGTCTGATACAAATAATTTCTTCCATTATTTATCAATTTGTTTTCTTTCTTACTATTCAAAAAAGCACTTGAAAATGAGGAAAGAGAAATAAATATCATGAAGCACAGCTGTCTATGAGACACATGTTTATGTCAGTCATCACGTTCAGGATCTATGCAGTAATAAATCAGAGGAAGTACACTAGTTGTGTAATTTATTTTAGCAGTATATCAGCAGGGTGAAGCCTCCAGGAGTTGAGTTACAGATATGAACTTTGCATCACTGCTTTTATTTACAATCTCTATTTAAATTTGATATAAGAAGACAGAGTGAGTCAGTCAGGACTCAAGCTTCTTTACAATTTTTTTAATGTTTTTAAACTAAAGAAATATTAAAAGTTATCACCTTTGATTTACTAATTTTGCTCAAAAAAGCAGTGGACAAGCTTTAAATATTGTTTAAAATAAAAATCACTTTATTTAAACATTTCCTTTGAATTTCATGGTTTCCCTTATGCAAAATAGTAATATACTTGAACTATATTAATAACAGAGAATAGTATGTACTTTCTATTTCATAATTGGTGGTTTCCCTATTTTAACATTTAAATAGATTTATACTTCTAAAGAACATGTAAGGTTCTCTCTTGATTTAATAACTTGCCAATATTTTAGCCTTCACAATTCAAAAATATTTTATTAGTAAGTAAATGATTTTCTTAGGAATTATCTTTCTATGTAATTATTGATAATTAAGTCTTTCTTCCTTTCATTTAATACATTTCTATTGAATTATATAAAAATATTTCTTTCAGGAAATATACATCAGAAAGCTGAATCTGACAATATAAGAAAATTAAAGATCAAACTGTGTTCACCAGTTTAGCATGACTTCTCCTTTTCCTCTCTCAACCCCATACACAAATCACTATTTTAACTCCCAGAAGTTTCATTATTCTAAAAATTTATTATATTTCAAATAACTATGCCACATAATGTTTGAGGATTGTCTTACTACTTGCATAATATATTACAAATACCTATAATTCAGAAAAAAATATTTTGTGGCTAATAACATCTGCACCCCTGCTACTACAAGCATAGGAACTTCTTAGGAATATATAATCTCTAGTTTCAAATCAGACTTAGTGAATCAGAATCTGTATTTTAATGAAATCTCCAGTTGATTTATATCTACATTAAATTTGAAAAGCTCTGGTTTAAGTAACATATTCCTGCAGTCCTATATCTTAATGAGCATCTTTGTGTCTAAGAACAAAATGAACACATTTAAGATACAATAAAAAATTGTTAATGCTTTCCTAATAATAAAAATTACTAGAAAAGGGGTAGCAAATACTCAAGGATATTTATTTTTTTGAGATAACATTTACTTGTAAGTTTGTAAGTGTAAGAACTTGGGCTGTAACTTATGAACATGCTTTTATTTCTGAACTCAAACTGCCTCAACTGCTCTTGGATGACAAATGCAGACTGAAACAGGCATCCACTATTTGGCAGTTATTAGTAAACAAACAAACAAAAAAACAATTAAAATATACGAAATAGTTCTGACACACGAGTACTGTTATATGTAAATTAAATTTTTAGAGGGTTAGATTATAGTCCGAATGACACTATCCCTGGTGCTGAATTCAGCGGTTCTTATCTAGTTAATATTTTCCAAATTTTAGTCACTTACACAATTGAATTGGATGTACCTTATATAATACTTCACTTCCTCTCAGTCACAATTTCCCTAAAATTCATGACCAATTTTATTTTATTGTCACAGATAATTTACTGAACAACTTTATCAGGACACTGTGCTCTCCATTACACATAGACTTAGAGCCTTTTCCCACAGCGCATGATGGTAAGAAGTTAAGCACTCATGAGTCAAATCTCTGTCCAAAATAAAACAGGGCAAACAAAAATACTTGCTTCTTTTCTACACACTATTCTCCCATGGACTGTACTATTCTAAAGGAAAATATTTATTTGGCCCTTCTGATGATGGTCTCAGGAGAAGGAGCAATCATTATACTTGGCAACAATATGTATCTATCCTTTCATGTAGCACCCCTTTCATATATGCTATTTCCTCACCTTTCCCTCACTAACTGCTTCCTGGGATTGGGGATCTAATAAGGAATCAGACTGTAAATAATGCTTCAGGTTCAGGTTTATGTTGTTGTTTGTTTAAAAATTTGGACTGAGATAAATATATTAACTATTTTCTGTCCATATCTAAACACAACAATAATGATAATGTATTTTGAATTATAATTTAAGTCAACCCAGTGTGAAAAATGGAAATGTAGTGTTAGAAAAGTATAGTGCAACTCTAAACAATTATTACCATATTACATGTAAATGAAATGACTCACCAAATTTTAGTCTGAATTCTTCCCCGCACCTCTGTAATGGATTGTCACAAGGTTTTAAATATATGCCATAGCAATACAATTAATTTCCTAAGTCTATTAGATGATTGAAAAGCATGAAAATAGAACAGTTTTCATATTAAATTCATTAATTTAAATTGCTGCTTTTGTGTATCACCTAATACAAATGATACAAGTGTTTTATTTGGGGGAGCAGTATTAAGCACCATGAACACCAAGATTATGATGATTACCATACAAATTACACCAGAAACCCTGAACCAAGTAAGAGATATATGATAAGAGCACTTGTACACTTTTTACACTCTTACAGCTGGTTTGTATGTACATGAACTATATTTTCATTTAAAAAATATCTCACGTATTAAATATAGTTAAACCTTAAACAACATAGGCTTGAACTTTGAGGATTCCCTTAGAAACATTAAAAAAAAACAGATAATTTAAGCTTACAGCATCAATAAATATATTACAATAAACGAACTTTATCTTATGATTTTCTTAATAAGATTTTCTTTTGCATTATTATAGAAATATAGAGTGCTACATATATAGTATATAATATATAATAATACATGATAATCATCTGTTTATCCTATGGGTCATTAGTCTGCTCTTAGTAGATAAGTTTCATGGGAGAAACTTTTACACAGGTTTTCTACTGTCAGGGGCCTGAGAATTCCATTTGAATATTTGAGAAAATATTAGCCTGAGTCAGTATTATTGACTGTTTTTCATCATCCCCATCTTCATGTCTATTACCATTTACTTTTATTTCTAAGATAATTTTTATTAAATAATATTTATACTTTATTTCATTTATCTTTATTAATTTTAGCTTTATTATGCAATGATTCATTTAATACATCTTATAAATTCATGTTGATGGACAACCATATTTCTTTTGATCATTTCTTTGTTACCATGTGCTAGTAAAATTTATAAATAAATTTATAAATAAAAATTATAAATAAATTTATTTAGCATTTTGATTTTCATGAACATTCATATCTTCTCAAAGCTCTTCATGTAAACAGAAGATCTAGTTGTAATAGCCTTTTAAGTTTCAGTGCCCCTAAAAAGTATGCACTTATTTTGCTTAACACTTGTACGTACTTTTACTAAATCAATGAATTGTATAACTTAAATTTTCCTTAATGTCTTGGTTGCTGGGAAGTTCAGGAATAAATTTGGTTTTAGTATTTATTAATAGTTACACTGTAACCAAGCTTGTATGGGAAACTAATTCAAATTATTTTAAATAATTTTACATATTGTCGATATAGTAATCAAACATTATTAATTAGTTTGTTAATTTCTGAGTATTCACAAGAGTCAACAAAACAAAAGAAAATTCAAGATATTATCTAAACTTAAATACATGTATTTTGGTTTGAGAAAAGTTCCTGTAAGCAAATTCAGAATTTCCTGGATTTAAATACAAACATTTTAATCATCTATTTTTTTCAATTATCTAATGATTTGTCTCTTGAATATCCAAAAGGGCAGACTTATTGTATAAGAAAAGGACACCTGTACAGACAGAAGTGGGCAGAAAGAACTGCTCCTGGAAGGAACAGGCTTGTGAAAGAAATTCCTGCATATGAACAGGTGAGCAGGCTTGGATGAGAGCTGCCTCTATTGATTTACTTCAGTACAGAAAATATTTTTTAAAATTTTTGTGTGTTTTATTCATCTGTTCAGTTTGTAAGCAAAATTAATGCAGAAGAAATATTCTTGTTTATACCACATGCGTGTGTCTGTGTGCACATGCAATCAATGCACACTGAAAGGTTTATCATAGTTATCATTCATTTAATCTTTGTCTATGAATTTTACTTACAGTAGGTAAGACAGGTGGTTGCTTGACTTTTGGCTATTCTATCATCTTCCCAACAAATAAAACTTTCTAAGAAATATTGATTCAGTCCATCAGTATCAGTATCAAAATCTGAAGGGACAACAGTTATTTTCTAAGTAAACACACCAGTTCTCCTGGATACTACTATTATTTTTCTCCAGGAACACATCTCTCTTAGAGAGCCTAGCTTTGTTAACAGTTCAATTTGCATGACTAACCAAGCAGAACCATCACTGAAATGCATCTGGATTTAAATCAAAGTGATTGTGTTAGAAATAAACACAATTAACCCTATTGCAATAACATTTTTATCTTTACAAGTATTATCAGTTACAGACTTCAAATAATTATCTGAATAATGTAAGCTTACAAATAGCTTAGCTTTGTTTGTGTTTTTTTGTTTTAAGATATTTGCTTTTCCATTTTATCCAGGGGAACATTTTATAATTTTTTTCAATAAATGAAATTATTCTGCTTCTGCAAAGATTTGTTGAAAGCAGCAGCAAAAGAAACTTGGATTACTTGCTTTTGAAGACAGAAAGATGAGAAATTCAGTTTATGCAGATACTAATAATCCTACAGTAGAGGTAATGAGGCAATTTATAATTTATTATAGTTGATGTAATTGATGATCACATAACTACATATGGGTGTAGTGAATGTAGTAATAAATTTAAATTTGGCTTATTTTTAATTTAAATTATTCAGAGGGGTTTTAAGAATTAAGCATTTGCTGTTAATTACTCTCAGGTAACAGGCTGCATATACATATATATATATAACATAATATATAATATATATATAATAGCTATTTTAAGGCTCAAAGCACCACCTATGATACATAAACTATTAACTCTGTTTTACTGCAGAAACTAAAGCATAGAAAGATTTTAAAAAAGGCTCCCAAGTTTACCAAACATTTTCAAGGATTCAATTTTCAAATAAATGTTTATCTCTACAAATTGCCTATATTAATTTTTAGCCTTTCAAAATTATGGACACTGACATAAGCAGTTGAAAACTGTAACTAATATTAGATATCAGACATACAAACAATAAACAGTAATGCAACCTTTTGGAGTTTCGGCTTTCTAATTTGTAATATAATACCAGATCGTTCCTGTTAATCATGGGAAAATTATCAGGTCACTGAAATTTCAGTGACTCATCAATTTTAATGATATCATAGTATTACTAAAATCATATTTTAGAATAGATAGCAGACACACATATTAGTTAAATAGATGAAGAGTTTTGTAAATTCATTTCTAGAATGAAATAATTAATTTTGTAAGAAGAAAGAGAATATATGATGTCACACAAAGGTAAAATATCCAGTAGTTTTGTGGCTAATTTTGTGATTGAGTACTCTTTCTTTAAAACTTTTTATTCTTACCCCCAAAAAATCAATTTAGAGTGAGTTTATCCAAGTGGTAGAATATTCTCTTCCTTCCTCTTCCAACCACAAGACTTAGGACTTCATATTTCTGCCTGGAAATATACTAAAACCTTTGGAGAAAGTTTCTAAAAGAATGTCAGGAGAAACATCAGTAATTGCAGTTTCTAGGAACATAAACAATGCATTTTGGAAGGGTTTGTGTCACTCATGTAGCTGATGCCTTCCAAGAAATGATTAACACTTACAGGGTAAGTGCAGGGAGAAAGACTATAATCATGCTATCTTAGCCCCTGTCAAAATTAGCTATTGTTGCAGCTACAACTATGAGAACAATAGAATTGACAAGACAGAACAGATATAAAATGAAATTATTGTCTGTTTATGTTTCCTCTAATAATTAGATCATCCAAGGGATTTAGCCATTCAAACAAAGAATGTTTTCCCCAAAAAATATGTAGGTAGAATCACCACAAAAGGTAATTAAAAATACAGTCAATTAATATATGTATTTTATCATTATGTTGGAAATTTAAGCATTTACTGTATTTTTAGCAATACAAATGATTTCTAAATTTTATGCAGTTATTCTTTATTATGGGTTTATTCTAAAGTACAGATAATTTCTTAGATATTTAAAATGATAAGATA
Source organism: Uropsilus gracilis (assembly GCA_004024945.1). Classification (NCBI taxonomy): domain Eukaryota; kingdom Metazoa; phylum Chordata; class Mammalia; order Eulipotyphla; family Talpidae; genus Uropsilus; species Uropsilus gracilis. The sequence continues at coordinate 57,426 of PVHY01005658.1, read as the reverse complement.
TGATTTCCTTTCAGTTTACTCTCCTGGTGATATCTGTGACTCCCCTCCCCAATAAAATAAATTTTGGGAAAAGCAGAACTAAAAGAACTCAAGAATGAACATTTTTCACCCACTACCATGTTATCTCTTGCTGTCCTTTTCCTTCTTCCCTCCCTCTTTAAGGAAAAGACCTCAGTCTATTCACTACTGCCTTTTTGTTTTGTGTGATAAAATTATCTTTTGCATGAATGTCCAATATCAGTTTTTTTACCCCTACTTTGTTGTACAAAATTATTTCAAGTACCTCCATTTTATTGAAAAGAGCTGTATTTCATACATCTGTTATGAGGATCTATATAATGCCATGTGGTTTGTATGTACCACATCATCTCAATTTATTCCTTTGTTGAAGGAGATGTAGGTCACTATTGTTTCTTATCAGTTGTAACTATTACTGCTGTCAATATTGTGGAACATATTGGATTTTTGTTGATGTTTCTTATTTTGTGACTATATACTAAAGAGTAGGATTGCCCACTTATATGGCATTTTCATTTTTAATTAAAGTTAAATCCACATTGCTTCCCAGAAAGGTTTCACCAGTTCACATTCCCCCCAACAATGTAGCCGGGTTCCTTTTTCTTTATAACCTCTCCAGCACTCATTTTTTGTGGGTCTTTTCTATATGTGCCATTCTCACATATGTGACATATTTTCAGATTGTTGTTTTAAACTGGATCACTCATTTTAGTTGTGATGATAAATACATATAGTGTCATATATTTTTTTGGATTTCCAGATATCCACTAGGTTAATGGTCTATTCATATCTGCTGCCAATCTATTAAGTTTGCTTGTTTGGTTTTGAGAATTGTGAGTTTTTCTGTGTCACATATATTCATCTCTTACCAATATATTGTACAAATATTTTCTCCTGTTCAATAGGGTAATTTTCATTCACCTTACATTGTCTTTTACTGTATAGAAGGTTTTTGAGGTAACTACAGTTGTTTACTTGGCATCAATTTCTTTGACAAATGGGTTAAATGACCAAAAATAACATTATTGTTGATATTGTGAATATATTGCCAATGTTGGCTCCTATGTATTTTATTGTTGCAGGGCTTATACATAAACCTTTGATCCATTTAGAATTTATTTTTGCATGTGGAATTAAAAGTCAGATAATATGATAACTCCATTTCTTTTCCCCTTTTGAAGGTTGTTTTTAAAATTGAGTCCTTTTGTGTTTTCATGTAAATTTCAATTTCTTTGTTCAAGTTTCTTTTAAAACTAGTGACAGGGCTTGCATTAAATTTGTATGTTATTTTATGTATATTAATTGTATGTTATTTTAGACAGGAGTTACTTTATTGTGTTGATTTTTCCTGTCCATAACCATATGATATCTTTCCATCTCTTTATATCACTACCTAAGCCCTTTAAAAAATATTTGTAATTATCATTGCACAAGTATTTTAGAACTTATTTTAGATTGTGATGTATATAATTGTTTTTGAAGCAATAATTATCTTTTGTATGTTGCTTTTGTAACCTACCACTTCGCTGGATTTATTATTTCTAATAACTGTTCAAATTATGTCTTTAGGATTGACAATATATCATATCATATTATATCATCATGTCATATGTGAACAGTGATACCAAACTTTACTTGGCTCTTGCTAAAACTTTTACCTCTGAGTTAAAGTTTGAGATTTTCTTGCCCCATTATGTGCCTATATTGTAATTATCTTTCTCCTTAAGACTACTCTTACTTCATACCACAGATTCTGGCAATTTGTATCATTTTGTTTACTTCAAGACATTTTAAATTTTTCACTTTGTTTCTTTTACCCATTTTCTACAAAGCAGGATGCTTTTTTGAATTTCCATGCATTCATTGGCTTATATTTGATTTCTAATTTATGGCATTTTTGTCAAAAAAGGGTATTAATTATAATTTAAATCTTGTGGTTTTTATTGATAACTTGTATACCAATAAGCAGTCTACTTCTGAAAATATTCAACGTTTATTTGATAGAATTGTATATGCAGATGTTTTGTGGATGTTAAGTTCTATAGATGATTATTAGACATATTTGGTCTAGCTCCTCATTTAAAACTATTATTTCCTTATTTATACTTTGTTGATCTGTCCATTGCTGTAAGTAGGGTTTTACTCTGCTTTGATATGTCCCTTAAGTTGTTATTGCTTTATGCATCATTTTGTATATGTATGATTATCAGCATATTTTTGTTGCATAAGACTCAATCATAATCCAATGTGTTTCATTATCTCTTTTTAAATTTCTTACTTGAAATGATTTGTTTCAGAATAAATATTTCTTTTTTCCAAAGGAAATATCACTCTTTTGAAATATTTAAACATAAACTATATTGCATCTTTAACCTTTCTTGAAAATAATAGGAGATGACCTAACACAACGGTTATACCTTCAGGCTCAAAATCCCATGGTGGTCTTACTAATAGATGATATAGCTAGTTGACTATTCATTAAATCCCAACTAAAGTTTAATAAATATCCAAAAATCTAGGTCAATTAAAAATTGTAATTCAGCCACAAGTAAATTGTTATATTTATAAAGCCATAACTAAAATACAACAAGCAATACATAAAAACTGTTCAACTCAAATACTATGTCATACCAACAAAACACACCTGATAACTGGAAAAATAGTGAGCTATCTTTGCATAGACAGATATATCTTTATCTAATGAATATAACAGTGTTATCAAACATAAGTCTGAAACAAATGGAAGTTGAATCTTAGGTTTTACTCAGGGGTAGATTATATCTCCAAGCAAGTAATTGTTTAGTGTTTTCTTTTTGTTTCCAATGACTATAGTCAGGCCAGCACAAAACACTACCAAACCAAAACATTTTCTTAGACTATACCAATATTAAGACAAATTAAAATCAAGAAATGCTCCATTTCAAGTTAATTCTATTTCTAAGTCTATATGACACTTATAAAAAGTCAAATTCAATTAAATTTCTTTAATTTCATGGAGACATGTATTATCTTTCTTGTTTTCAGAGCATTGTATATTATTAAAAAGCTGAGTCAAGAGAATTAATACCTTTAAAATGATAAATTCTAGTTATTTGGATTACTACCTGAGAGAGAATACAATATTGCTATGTCCCAGTTTACTTCAGAAACCTCAGCTGAAACCTAAAGATAGAAGTTAGAAGGAAATTGTTTTTTTTCCCAACAAATGAAAAAATGTTTAAAATTAGAATAAATTGCCCCATCAAGTACCTCAAGTAAAATCAAAAATGAAATACTGAAGCTGTGTTTGATGAACCATCTGTCAGAGATTTTGAGGGGGGAAAGTATCATTTATTAGATACAAGAATGATTGAGAGCTAAAATCAACAAAATTGTTTTTAATTTTGTGAAAATTAGCAGAAAAAACCATTTAAAGAAAAAGAAAAACGTTTCTAGGCTTCAAATATAATTAAGGTAATAAAATATATGCTCAAAGATAGTTAACAATACCAAAATTAAGTACTGACATTTCAATTATAATTTTAATCATTTTAAGGTCAAATTTATATTTATATCAATTACTATCACTAACTTTAGAAGTACAACAGTGTTTAAAACTGAAATTAGATATACTAAATGAAAATTCTCAATTGTATGAATTCTGGTCCCACATCTCATATATTAAAAGAGAAAGAGAGGAGACATAAATGAAAATAATTTTATGTCAAAGTTTTACATTATTTATAACCAAAAAAAAAAAAATACATTTGCTCTGTCCTGGGTCTTCAAATTGAAAATAATTTCCAAAGAAGACAATGTACTCTTTATTAAATTAAAAAAAAATCTATTTGGCTAGAGCAGAAATAAATGGAATTTCTGTTTTCCGAAAACAGAAAATAGTAAACTGTTAGAAGCTATATAGCTTTGAAATATTTGTGGCATTATGACCTTATGGTGTCTGGTATCAAACTATCTAGAGCCATTTTTACTAAAAGTATTACAATTGAGGCACAGGGTTTAGAAAATTTCACATGATGAGTTATTGCCTAAAGTAAGGTTTAAATGTATTATCCCATTAATGTATAGTCTTAAAGGATTAAATAAATTTCTATCTTCTCATTCTAACTCTCTGTAAATTTATCTTTAAAAAAGCAGGTAATACAGATTTAATAATTAAGAATAACCAATCTTAAGTGAACATAAATTTTCCCCTTTTTAGCTGCATCTAAACCATGAGAACATAAATAAAAATAGAATACTGAAAGCAAAAAGAAAAATTTCATATGATTTTGAGGTTATAGAAAAGATGTTATGATATGTGAAACACAGAGTTGTAATCAAAACTAGGAACACTTGTCCACAATACTAATAATTATGAGAAAGACAATATATACCATGAAGCTTTAAATATTTACTATTTGGTCTGTTAAGAAAAAATATTGCTTGACATATCAGACTTTCCACTCTATAAAAGGATGTTGGGGGTGGAGGTTGTTCTGCTGGCATGCTCTGGACCATGGAGAGATTTCTCCACTTGTGCAACTATCAGATCCACCCTCTTGAATCCTGAGTTTTCCCAATTGTTAATAGTTGCAGTTCTCATAGGCTAAGTGGAGGAAGCAGGTATTTTATCTTTGTATAGGTCCTCAATATTTCATACATGTATTCTCTTGGAGAAATTTAAGGACTCTTTTACTGACACTTTATTTAAAACTCAGTGAAAGACAGAGAATGGGTTTGACTGAAAAGAATCACATACTCTCTTCAGACTATCTTAGGTTGTTTAGGGGCAGACAAGAAATATAGGTACAGACACAATGACACATTTCATTCTTTCCTGATGTTCATTTATCCTACAGCAGAGAGTCAATTTCATTCACATTAAAAAATAAAAAAAAGTTAAGCATAAACAAATCACCCTAATATTTTAGCTCAATTAAATTAATAGAATATTTGTTACTGTTTCTCTAGAAGAGTTTTAAGAGTTGGACTGTTTCTATGTTAACAAATACGCTTGAAGAAAAAAATTTAAAACATTATGCAGTTTTCTTTCTTATTATTTTATTACTAAATATTTGATTCTATTGGACTAGTTCAAAAAATTAAGCACTTTGAAACACCCTGAAATTTATATATTTTAGTCAAGTATAAAGAAACATTTTTCAAATATATCACTGCTAGAATCTACTAACATGAAATTATCACTTAACTTACATGTCTCTGGGATCCATCATATTCACACCTTTCAATTTTTCCTAGGCTGCCATCTGAGAAATATAGCTTCTCTGCACGATGGTCAATGGTGAGTCCATTAGGAGTGAGAATATCTGTACTGATCACCACTTGAGCATTTTTCCCAGTCAGGGTCGATCTCATGATACTTGGATGCTGTTCATTCCAGTTGGTCCAAAACATTAAACTAAAGAAAATGAAAATTACAGTAATACATTAAAAAATTCATTAATAGTACAAGCTTTGAAAAAAGCATGGCAATATCAAGCTATTCTAAAAGAAGCAAACTTGTTTGTTTCAATATTCTATGATCCATAAGGAAGTCTAGGTAATAAATAGAGATAAGTATATCCTAAATGCATATATGAAACATGAATACTATTTCTGAAAAACAATTATATCTTGGCATTCTCTCAAAAGTCATTCAATTAAATTGAATCTGCTGGATGCATAGAGAGGATTTATTTTAATCAAGGGCAAAACAGTTATTTTTAATTTCTGTGAATGGCCAATATAGCCTAATGTATTAATATCATGTATCAACACATCTGCTATGATCATTTTGGGCATCATTGTTCTTAATATGACTATATTTCTGATCTTCATTTGGTGATGACAAAAATCCGCCCCCTTCCAGATTTGCTATTTAAATCTTATTTTTTCCTTCATATGTGTTTTCAAGTATATATAATTACTACTCTCTATACTTCATTAAAAATCTTCCCTCCTATTTTTATCAATGTGATTTTCCTTTAAGAAATTATTTAAATACAGTCTGCTGTTATTTAAGTTAGAAGAAAGGAAGAAGAGATGGGGAGAGGAAAGGAGGAAAAATGAAATGAAGGCAGGAAGGTAAGAAGGAAGGGAGGGAGGGAGGGAGGAAGGGAAGAATGCAGGAAGGGAAAGAGGGAGGGATAAAAAGAAGGTGGTTAAAAGGAAATTTCTTTAAATATTTGGAGAAATAAGATTAATACACTTATATTAGTAAAAACTACTGAAAAATTTAATATTTAAAGCAAGATTGCATACACCACTCCCATATATAATGATTTATTATCAGTGCATAATTATAGTAAACAAAATTCATTGTGATTATATATTACAAAAATATATTACTAGATAATATTCAAGTTCACAACTAAAATTCTCTTACATGATGATTTGAAAAACTAAACTCCACTAAAGACAAGTGGGATCGCAAATTGGTCCACCCACTATGGAAGGCTATGTGGAGGACACTCACACTAGTGAAAGTGGAACTACCATTTGATCTGTGCTTCCACTACTGGGAATCTACCCAAAGAATACATAAACACTAATTCAAAGGGGACCTGTATTTGCATGTTTATCACAGCACTATTTATATTTATCAGAATATGTAAACAAACTAAATGGACCAAAACTGGTGAATGGTTGAAACATATGAAGTATATTTTCACAATGGGATATTATTCTGCAATCAAAACTGACAAATCTGAGGCATTTGTGATAACATGGATGGAACTAGAGGGAATCATATTAACAGAAATAAATCAAAAAGAAAAAAAAAAAAACAGAAACCATATGATCTCACCTATACATGGGCTATAGGAATAGCAAGTAAAAGGCCAGGAAAAAGTCAAAGTAAGTTGACAGCAGAGTTAGGGTAGGCAGTGAGGGAGGGGAAGGAGGAGGAGAAAATGGTGGGAAAGGAGGAGCACAAGAAGTTCGAGATGAAGATTCACAGGTATTAGGTAGGAGGGAGAATCCCAGGGAATGCAATAGGGTAATAATGCAATAGGGTAATATATATATATATATATATATATATATATGTGTGTGTGTGTGTGTGTGTGTGTGTGTGTGTAAATAAAATAAATTAATAAAAAAGGAAACACTTCAAAAAATAAATTCCACCAATAGCAGAAACCTGTAATTTCTATTTTATTTGCTAAAACACAGCATAGTTCTTTCACTTGTGCTCTGAATAAAAGTTTTATGCTAACAACTGTCAAAAATATGTTGTCCTATGAATGAGCAAATAAATTTGCAAAAAAGCATCCCCTTTTCTTAAAGATGCACTATTTTTATTCAGACCCTTTGATATTTGAAATAAAAAAGGATAAAAATTATTTAAGGTTCTGTTAAAAATTGTAATTATACAATTTATCTGTTTTTTCCTTCATTATTACTTTTCAGATTATGAGTTTCTGAGATATTAATGCTTCTTTAGCCCTACTTTTCCTTTGACAGTAAAAACAAAAAATCCAAAGAGCTTGAATAATTAAAGTTAAGTAACTGAACTAAGATTTGAACCCAAAAATTTACCTTCATTCAGAATTTTAATTTATTTTTAAATTACTGTTAGACAACTAACATATAATAGGCTTTGTAGCTATGTATCATGATAAAAATAATTTTATACTTTGAATTTTAATTACATGTAGTGATGCAATGAAAACATTCAGTACTTGCTTTAATCTAATTTCTAGAGAATCATATGCAGGATAATAATGTAACCAGACCTATGTAGTAAACATTTGTAGGATAAAGTACTTAACATTTAAAATTAACCATCTGTAATATCATTGGTGATCCCCCTTAACTTTATTTCAAAATTATCTTGGATACCTCAGAGCAATCATAGTACATTTATTATTTCCAAAGATTCTTTTGATGAAGTATCAGATTCAATATAATTGATTCACAACAAGCTATACAATAAAGGATGGTGGTTTGATCAGAACTAGTTCAGTCCATGCATCTAAAGATCTGCATCAATGTGTACCAATTCAGTGGAGCAGTTTGGGAGGCACTGCAGCTGTTAGCCTTCAGTCTTCTTATATAATGTGAAAGTTCCATTTGTGTGTATTACATCTATTCTTGCTTCCAGTTCTATAAGAATGTCCTCATAATTATTTGCACCCTGAGTAATAAATAGTCATTTCTTATTTCAAGTAGTCAGTATGTATCCATCATTGCATATTTATTATTGTCTCTTGAATCTTTAATATTTCTTCACCACACCTGAAAAAGAAAAGTTCTAATTTTGCTCAGTGAAAGTCAGATTGTTCAAGATTTTTTTTTGACTTATTTATTGTAAGGGAAAAATGATTTTCTAGCAGCTTATAAGTACCTTAACATGAGAGCAGTAGGGATTCCATGTGTGATAGTGAATATATATTTAAGTGTGCTTTTTTACTGTTGTCATATAACTACTTGCTTTTTGTCACTTCATAACATTTTCTAATTTGCTGTTTTTGATTCATTCTAGACTATGAATTCAGCACTTTTTTCTTACCATGAATTTCCTATTGTAAATTATAATTGCCTGCACAATATATCATCTAACAAATCTGGATTCCTCAGACTGTTGTCAAATAGCAATTGCTGAAAATAGAGTTGCACACAAAGATCCATTATTGTTTTCCCCCACCTCTGTGTTTCAAATAGAGAAATCACCAGTTGTTAAAATTACTTGATTAATGCACTTAAACACCTCTTAAGTTTCAATACATTTAATAGCTTCTTTCCAAAGTTATCATATGAATCAGATTTCATTAGTGTCTTCTTCATATTCCTTTCCTAATACAGCATTGTCTGCTTTCTTTTTAATAGTTGAGATTTGTTTTTACTAGATCTTTCAAATACCTCCTATTTAAAGAGCCAAGAATTTAATCATTTACATTTACAATAATATTTAAAAAATCAAATTTTATGGATTGTCAAAAGAGAACTCCAAAGGAAATCCTCATTTTTTTAAAGTTTATTTTATTGAAAATTAGACAAAAATCTGATAATTCTAACTTGAAAAAAAGTCTCTTACTTTTGGCATTCATCCAGGGCTAGCACGTGGGGGTGGTCATCTTCTGACATGGCAACAACTGCTTCTCTGTCAAAAGCTCCAGGCCGAGTTTGGTCTACTGTGTGTCTGATGATGGATGAGGTAGTAGAGCTGGTCCAGTACAATGTATCCCAGGCTCTGTGATAGGCAAGTCCTTCAACAGAACCCACGTCTGATGGGAGAAATTAGAGAATAAATTTAAACTTTTTCAACAAAACATATGTTTTGTGAATGAAAGAAAGTGTGTTTATATCTCTATCAATAGATAGTATTTTATGACTTATTTGTTCAAACTTTCCAGAATAGAAGTTATGGTATTGCAATGCTATAATTACCTAAATCAGTAGCTAACTACAAACAGCAAAACTGAAGTATGAATTGTTCTATTTTTCATGGGAAATTTTGGAACATCATGTCACTAAAGACAATCTTAAACAAAAATATATAAAATTAAATAATTTAATATTAAATTATCCCCTTCTTATGAAAATGGTGAATCTCTTTTTTCTTATCTTAATAGTTAACTTGGAAAAGCATGCCATGCTCAATAATTGAGACATGCTTTTTGACAATCATGTCGGGAGCTACCATTTAGGTATGAACATAATGAGTTTTGTCTTAATATTATATCTGGAGATGTCAAGAAAAAGCAAATGAATTAAAACCCTTACGAGTATCAAAATACCATAATACAACTCCATGTTTGCAACTGCCAAACAATGATAGACAATATTTTAATAAGCTAATATGACACATTTTTAAAATTCTACTCATTTAATGTGATATAAAATATACAAGAAAGTGAAATTAATTGTCAGTGGTGGCACTATTTAAATGTTGTCAGAAAAAGATAAATGGCAGTACATAGATTCTATTACACAAAAATTAAAAATGTGAAAAACAAGGATAGTCATTTCTTAAAATTGTGTTTCCATTCATTACAATTAAGTTACTATTTGTTTTCATACAAGTGGTTTGAGTGCAACCAAACTTATATATAACCAAATTGTACTTTTTTCCTTGATACCTGTTTTTTTCAGTTATTCTTCTTAGCATGTTAATTTAAGATAAAATAGCTAGCTTTCACAGTAATGCTAGGAAATTAATACAACATAATAAACATATTTGCATAAAATAACATGAATCAGCCTATCATTTTTCTTTCAAAGACTCTCTGAAAAAAAAAAAACAGCTTTTCTTAAAACGGGTGGAAAAAAGGGTTATTTTCAAGTTTAAGATGGATACAATTGGATTTATCCAGTAGGATTTAATGAGAGTGGAAAACATAATAAAATGTTTTTAAACTGAATATTTTTCATGAGATTAAATTTTTGTCATTTACTCTTTTCTTTTTTTAACACAGGAGTATAGTCTACTAATAATAAAATTCACAACTCAATGGACATTATTTTTGGTTAGAATTTCGGTTTATGCTTTGCATCTATCACTTCATTTCTTGTCTAAGTCTACTTTGAAAAGTTTGTTTTATTGTTCCTCTTTTCCCAAGAAAGCAACTAACTCCTGTGACCATGGAACTGATAGTGTTATTGCAAGATTTTTAATCAAAGTTTCATTTTCTTTCAAATGTATGTTCTTTAGTACTGTTATATAAAAGATGGGGTATATTTTCCATGGATGTAAAGTATGAATCAAACAAATGATGTAATAGTTTCTATTTGTCTGAATCCGGGTGAATTGTGGAGCCAGTAATTTAGCAACAGTAGCCTTCTCTCACATGGTCAGCAAAACAATTTGTAAGAAATTAATAGGAATGATTAGCATGGAAAACTAAATCAGAAAAAAAATTAAATACAACCAAAATAGTCTATTTTTATATAAATCATTAGTTGCTGCCATTTGAGGTAAGTAGGTAGGAGGTTGATAAAGTGCTTCAGTTATCAATAAATAAATAATTTATTCTACAGCATATTTTTATACTTTCAAATCATTTCAGAAGTGAACACTAGTATTCGTCTATACATGTGACAACCCATCAGTCACAAACCATATGAGAAATAACGTAGCTTTGAGAATATCTAAGCAGTCAGTCAGTGTCATTAATTCAACTTCATCGTGTACTTTTCATTTTTATGGACTTTGAAAGACTTTTACATAATCTTTTTTTCTTGTTAGATTCAAGAAGAAACTACTTGGTATCATCATAGATGAAACAGAATCTTCTTTTCTTTGGTCAAGATAGTTTCAGTATCACTAGAGCATATAATATGTTTCACTGTCCAGGACAATCTGCTATTTTATTTTTGTAATAGATGAAAATCTGACAATACACTTAATTACCATTGGTGTTATATTTTCAAATGCTTCAGTAATGTAATTCCTCCTCAAAAAAAGATTTTTAGTTTATTATAAAAATTAATTTGCCATTAACGGTCAATTTAAGGTCAAGTTTGAAAACCATATCAAATACTAAATTAAAATACCATTACGTACATGATAATGTGGTCATTTGATAGAATATGTGTGTGTGAACACTGTGGTTTCTTAATTAATTAAACAGGTAGAATAAGAACTTAGAATTGTTAGACCCGGCGATTAATTACATAGTTTGAAAATACAAGTAAACAATCTGTCAATTAACAAATGTTGAAAAACTGAGCAAAGTAACTCAACACAGTGTTAAATAATCTTGGAATGCTATGATGTAGAATAGGCATAGTTAAAAAATGGTTTCACTACTGTATGGGAATGGGAAAGATAAACAAATATCCATGAAGAAAAACAAGCCAACAACCAAATTGAAGTACACAACCTGGGGGGGGGGGGGAGTATGGGACAGGGTGGGAACAGTCAGGGAGGTGGGGTGAACCCCAGAGATCACAGAGATGTGAAATTCATATATATAAATAGAGTATTTAAAAAAAAATTGTAACAGTGCTATTTCAGTAGCACTATAATTTGAGCCCCAGCAAAAGAATATGTTGGAAGAATCTTAAATAAACAATAAAAAATACATACCATTTTCCCAAGCATTTACAAAAATAATGAAGAAAGAGAAAGAAAGAAAGAAAGAAAGAAAGAAAGAAAGAAAGAAAGAAAGAAAGAAAGAAAGAAAGAAAGAAAGAAAGAAGAAAGAAATAGAAAAAAAATTTCCCTTCCCTTTCATTCACGTTTGAGTGGAGAGATTTTGTTTGGAAAATTATGGATGAGGTTCTCATGTATTTTCAGAGATGTTGAAAAGGAAGTCACAACATCAAAAAAAATGCAACAAAAGCACTTAGAACCATGGCCAAACCTTATTTCCTAGATTTTAGTTTCACAGTAATGGTAGGGAAATTGATTTATTTAGACTGGCAGAATGACACCACCACTACTCTCACAGTTACCCAGAGGACATCACAGAGAGTACACCTTCATTTCCCCTCCACCAAGAAAGTCACAACAGCTCTATCCTATCTGTAATGTTCTCAGTAAAGGATAAGGGCATTGAAAAAAAAAAAGGCAGTAAAGGATATTCTTGGATATTCTTGTCACATGGACTCAAATATTGACTATCACATTGGTTACTAGTAAATGTTATTGCAAAGTGAATATGTAATAACATTTATCTCAAGGACATGCTACAACTGTAAACTGACAATGACTTCACTCACTAAAAATACATGGCTCTCTTATCACTTGTTTGTTCTCTATAAAATGCAAGTGTCAGGAAGTTGCTATATGAAAAATCTGTTACATAAAGAACCCTAGCCATTTCTGGAAGCTCTAAAGACACAGAGAGGCGAGTTCAATTGTCAGCCTGAGTATATAGGTTAAATTAAGAAGTTTCTAGACAAACATTCCACCTCTATATCAGCTGTGCAGTTTCCAGAGAAAAAAGGATCCTGGATCTACATCACAGTCTAGTTCTGATTGTCAGCTCTACACAAAAAGAGCACAGATGGACTTTATTCTGAGACTAAAATTTTGCCCCAACCTACCCTATTTTAAATAATCTTCTAAAAATTGATAAAAGGTTTAAATATATAGCTATAAAATTGAATAATTCCACTTTTAATAATATATCTAAGTGAACACATATATCCATATTTATATTTATATTCATTACAGCTTACCGCTTTTCTTATATAGTCATTAACTGATGGGGGAGGTGAAGAAATACTTTCTCAATCATGGTGGTAACAATGTGAATATGCTAAAACCATTAAATAGTGTACTTTAAATGGGGGAATTATATGTATGTGAATCAAGTCTCAAAGCTGGTCTTGAAGGAAGAGTATAAAATAATGGTGACTAGGCAGAAATGAACCAGGATGATTTATGTTTTAATTTGAAAATATTGAGTATTCTGAGTCTTATTGTGTAGAAGTGAAAACTCAAAAGAAACTTTCTTTCTGTGTACCTCCTCTTTTTCCCTCCCACTTTTATTCTCCTGCTTTTTTTCTACCCCTCTCTACACAATTCAGTGGAGTTTAAGTTAACTAATCTAATTGCCAGTCAGTAGAACTATTATAGGAAATTAAAACACCTGTTCATTTCTCTTGAGTCTTTGTCTTACAAATAATATTTAACTGGATGGATGGGGTTTTTCTTCTATTACTATTCAACTGTTGACTGCAACTGTAGATTACATTTTATAAATTATACTACTATTCTCTGGCTTGAAGCTCCATTTTTTTTCCCATATTAACCAATATGATACAATGAAAATATATGCTTTATATTAAATATAGGGGTTATATTTTCACTTTTTCAAATTATTTAAAGTCATTAACAAATCCCATACCAGGACTGATAGAGACCAGTGGAGGGTACTGATTAGAGTGATAAGACCAATCCAATATCTGTTCAGGTTATATATAGGATGCTTGTCAACCTGGATCATACCTAAACCACAATAGCTTTCACTTAAACACTGTGCCTGTGATCTTTCTGTTTTAAAATCTGTTAAAAAGCTCAACTCTTTTTACCAGTCTATTTTAATAAAAATTAAATAAACATTATAATCTAAAAACTTTAAAAATAATTCTTCTGGATAAAAAATCTGTGTGACTACTCCCCTGAAATGCTCAGAAACTACTAAGTACCTAGTAAGAGTCAGGCAGCAACTAACTAAAACAAAGTAAATAGATATGATAATTACAAAGATAATTATTTAATAATAAAATGGAAAGATAGCATTCCAAGTAACCACCAGTGATGTACATTCCAGTGAATGAACATATCTACAAAATATCATTACTCTTGACTACTTGTATTTGGCACTTCTGTTACCAAAGTATTGTAATAAAGCTACCTTACCTGAGTATGAGTCCACTAACTTCAGATCATCACCCCTCTAGTAATTTAAAGAGTTTGAATTGAGAATAATTCTGTCACTTTTATTCTAATTTTCCTACTTATTAAAACACATTTTGTTTTCGAAATGCAAGTTTGTTTGCAGATCTGTAACCTATCCTTAAGAAAGACAAGCTTCTACAATCATCCCCAAAGCAGTTTAAATTTCCTGAAATCAGAGAATCTGAAATATTACCATGTTGAGAATTGAATTGTCGCCTTGCATAGCATAACAAAATAAGCCTATTTACTTGATTTTTATAGCACAGAGGAAAAATTTGCCCTAAGGGATTACTGAAGCAGACTGAAACTGCTTGAAGCCTTTAAGAGACTGCATGTGCCTGGGCTTAAAAATAAAACAAACAGAAAAAAACATAAAACTCCCTTATATTGTGTTTTTGTGTCTCGAGTCTATTTTAGTTCATTTGTCTCACGTTTAAAAACTAAAGAACTTGTAGACAGAAGTCATGCTGATGGTCATGGACATTTCTCAAAAGAAATGCTTCTACCTGTGTCGCAACTAATGGAAGTAAGGAAGCATAAACTATGAAAAAATGGAGCATATAGGTAGTCATAGTTTTGTAAGCCCTTCAGGAATAACTGGAGATAAGAACTGCTTTAACAAAGATAACGTTAACATTGGTATGTCCTCCTTCCACAGCGTAAACTCCAAGGTTTCTAAAAATCTTTAGAAATGAATATCCTTTTGGAAATGGCTAGGTGACCACAAAGGAAGTCTTTCTCTGAGAAATATAATTAGAAAGGAACTTAGAATCCATTCTCAAACCCCTTATAAGAAAATTGGGTGAATCTTTAGGTCAAAATCATGAACTTGAACATTCTTGAGAAAGGTGTCAGTCATTTTCAGGTGTTATCCAAAATCGATTCATGATTTTCCTCAATCATTTCATACAATGCAAAAAATAAATAAATAAATAAATAAATAAATAAATAAATAAATAAATAAATAAATAAATAAATAAATAACAGAAATAAAATAACAGAAATTCAGCTAAAGTCAGATTAAGTTGTCTTAAATTATTTGAAAAATGGTAAGTTCTATCATACATTTTTTTAAGATTCCTTTTTTTTTTTGCTTTTGAGATAGTAGGAATCATATTAGCAGAAATAAGTTAGAAAGAAAAAGACAGAAATCAAAAGGTTTCACTAATACATGGGATATAGGGAAAACAAACAAAGGGCCAAGAGGGGAAGTCAGAATAATCTAACAACCAAACTACAGCACACAGCTGTATATTTAGTTAAATAATAAAGTGCATGATTAATTGAAAATTTCATATACATGTAGTTTCCAACACTATTACTATTCTGAATCTATATGATTACTATCCTAAAATAAACAAGGGTCCTCCAAAGTAAATGTAGCCAAGAATAGTTACAATATTAATTTATGTACCAAAAGAGTAACAATAGTTACAATATCAATTTATGTACCAAAAGAGTAACAATTTATATAGGCATGGATATGTGCATTTTCTCTTTCCTTCCTTTTGCTTTTTCACTTTATTTTCTTTCATGGCTGCTTCTTCCTCTCCCTCCTGCACCCTTTATTCTCCCTTCCTCTTCTTTCTGAATGTAGTGGCGTGCACGTGTAATCCCAGCTACCTGGGAGGCTGAGACTGGGAATCGATTGAGTCTGTGGTACCCCTGGCAACATGAGTCTAGGTTCCCCAGGCAACACAGCAAGACCTAGCCTCAAAAAAAAAAAAAAAAAAAAAAAAAAAAAAAAAAAAAAAAAAAAAAAAAAAAAAAAAAAAAAAAAAAAAAAAAAAAAAAAAAAAAAAAAAAAAAAAAAAAAAAAAAAAAAAAAAAAAAAAAAAAAAAAAAAGAAAAGAAAAAATCTGTAATCCCTAAATTCCCATTCTAATTTAAAATTGATTCAAAGAAGCAATATTTGGAATTGTACTAATTAGAACTAAGGTTTTATTATTATAATCCATTTACAGATCGATTTGATGTGATTTCAAAACATGTTTGTTGATTTCTAAGACATTTAATTCATAAGTGATGCAGGTACAAATTATTTGGAAATAACACTGGCCAAAATTCCTTTGTTAACTATCATGTCAACAATTTGCTGGCAGAAAATTATTTCTAAAATAATTTTTAGGAACAAAATCTTTAACCTTCATAGATTATGAAAGACTGTTAACAATATTGTCCTCTATCTACACAATCTGTTTGTGCATAGTATTCCCCAGTATTCGGTTTCTTTTATAATTTAGTGACTACAAATCTTGAATGCCATTTATCCTATTAAACCATTCTATGAAAACTGAAGGAAGCATCAATGCTGTCTTCCATCAAATGTTAATTATTAATCATACACAGCATTATTTGTAGGAGATGCTCTATTGAAAGACTTTGAGAATACTCCACCTTTCATTTTGGAAATATGAAAAAGAAATAGAAATATAGTTTATGAACTTCAATTGTTTCAAAATTTTGCTTTCATTCATTTTCAGTGTTATATGTTGGAGTAACCAATTTGTTTAGGAATGAGACAGTATAAGTAAAGTGTCTTGGATTTTTTGGGGGGACTTTGAAAATGAGTAATACAGATGTTTCAGTACTTTTAGTTTGATGTTTATCCTATGTCAATGTGTAGAATCATCAAATAGCATGTCATCAGACTCTCCTTAAATATCTCTACAAGCCCTTTCCTGCTATGGACTGTAATTTGTATGAGTGTGTGTATGTATTAAACTGTAGGAAAAGTTGATTGAAATTTACAGAATAAAATTTATAATGTATCTTTGAAAATATATAAGGTGTATACTTTTTTTTTTGTTCAAATGCTAAGTCTAATTGGCCTTAATGATTAGAAATTTGGGAACTCAAGATCTTAAAACTTATTTATAATAGCTTGGATTTATTGAGTATTTATTGAATGTCAATATGTCCCTATTTTAAGAGTTTAGAGCACAACCGAAGAACCAAGGATTTGTTTAGTAGCTGGTTCTTTTCATCTGACTACCAAGTATTGTCTCATTCTCATCTCAAACTTCCAGAACACAGAGATAGAATGAAAGCATCTTAACTTGTACATTACTCTGTAGACTATCCATAGATAACTGTATTTTATGTAAAACATAAAAATGACAAAAAATTAGGAGAGTTTTATTAAATTAAGGATGGATAGTTAACAACACGTGTAGCTATAAATAGATCTATTATGGAAATAAAGACTAGTGTGTCAATACAGCCCAGTCAGGTTAATATTTCTTTCTCAAATAATAATTATGTTAACAGCAGAGAAGATGAGCTGTGACTTTGATGCTAGTGATGTACTTTCTGCATTTCTCTTTACTGGCATGAGGATAAGGTTATATGTTCAGAAAATCAACAGCATGGTTGTTTCTAAAATGGTAAAATATTTTTTATAAATAAACTATCTGAAAGTGATTAATTAAAAACAAAATTAAAATTGTATTTCCTTGCTAATGAACTTGAGATCCGGGGAGAAAGTAGAGGGGTCTGTTGAAGTGGAAGAAAATAGTATGTATCCTCAAGCGGGGTTAAATTATTATCTATATAATTTTGAGGAGGAGAAATTCATGATCATAATGAGATAGCAAAATTAGAGATATTTTGAGTAAGGGAATCATTTTCTGAGGTAAGACAGTTATGTAAAGCCAGTTATTCTGATGAAAGATCAGTTGCTGATTTCTTTACTGTCCATAAATAGTGTCACATCCAAATATGAAAAATGGGTATTTTACTATAATTACAACATGAATTACTTTGTGTATTAATAAGTATTAATGGATAATAATTAAGAATATGATAGTGTATATATATATATGTATGCATATACACAAATATACACATATCATATTCCTTGTTTTTGTTTTTGCTGAGAGTAAATTCATCACAGAAATGGCAAAGGTAGAAATAAAAAAGAACAAAATGACTGGAAATGTGTGGTATTATTGTTAACCTCAAGGCTGCTGAGGTCCTGAGTAGTCACTGGAAAGTCATTTATAACCTATTTGGTGTGTTTGGCTGATAAAGTGACCAGGAGGGAGTCCCCAGATCACCTTGTTTCTCATTTATAAAATGGAGTTAATAACTAACAGCTCCTAAACTGCTCTTAGTAGTTATGAAGATAAATGAGATTATTTTTATGTGAAGTTTAGAGATTGTCATAAAGAAGTATTATAGAAATGAATGTTGGCATTATATGGCAATGTTGAGAATTTCAATACCTTATAAGCAAAGCAAATAACATTATTTCTATAACTTTGAAGAATATAGAAGCTTCACAGATAAATGAAGATGAAATTTATTTTTTTAAATAAATGAAAATGAGAATGGTGTTTATGACAAAAAAGTATCAAATATAACAGACTGATGGACTGTTTCAATGCCTTCAGTGCAGGCATTTTTCACATCATGATTTTCTTCTGTAATTTAAAATCTATTGGCTTACTATAAACAAAAGAATTACCCCTTTTTTCCCTCTTTATCTTTTCCCCTTTCTTCCTCTTTGATTTTTGAATTCTGAAAAAGTTATCACAGTAAATGGTATTCTGTATGGGTTAAGTGTCAACAGGTTTTAACAGTATTTTAAATACTAGTGTATACTGAAAGGTTTTAATTATCAATAGAATCTAGAAAACAAAGTCAAATTGTAAGACTGATCCTTGAAAACAGACCATAGATCTGAGATGTTCAGGTTGGGAGGAAGGGTGAGAAGTAAAGAAGGTGGGAAAGGAGAGCAAGGTTGAGGGTGATAGAGGAATCTGGGCACTTCCTTTTTGGAAAAAAAAAAAAAAAACAACGATGGTGACTGTAAAGGAGGAGAGAAACCCCTTACTTTGAAAAAATAAACAAGAATATCTAAAGGATAAAAATAAACGAATAAAAGTAAATAAATACTAGAGCAAACTCCTGCAGATTGTTAATCTTAATGAAAATAGGAAGAAGGTACCCTATCACGGTAATAGTGGTAGTCATTTCCATTCCAACTTAATCTGAATATGGCATCAAAAATGACAGTTATCAAATTGCTTAGGGAGAGGGTGATGGAAAAGATGCTGTAAAGTTTAATAAGATTAAGTGGGAAGGTGTTAAGTCTACCAGTCAGTCAGTGTTAAAAAACTGTACAAGAAGCTCAAGAAAACTGAAAGATACTTTTGAGTATATGGTAAAATTACCCACTTTGCTTAAATATCTAGAGAAAGTGATGTTTGCAAAAAGGCATGCATTAGTATACATATACACACATATTTATGAAGACTTCAATTCACGGATAGCATTTTTACATTTTTCAAATATATTAGTGTCTAAATTTTCTTGTTATCAATATGAGACCCTATGACTGCAACATATAGGTATTAAAAAATAACGATGTCTCCAAATTTCTCTAAAATTAATTTTATTATAAATATTACTATTTTGTAATATAAAAATAACAGAATAGTGAAATATAAACAGTGGCTATTGTAATTATTAATCTCCTAGATCAATATATTATGAGCCATATATTTACTATAGGATAATCATCTTGTAATTTAAAATTAACATGAAATTTAAAGGAAAAAAATAGAGTGTATATGACCCTCTGGAATTGTTTTAACAGTATCTATTAAGCAGGTGATATGTTTCTCTAGTCAAATTAAAACGTAATGCCCTGTCATAATTTTTTTCAGAGTTATAGTAGATTACTCTTATACATAATCTGAATTGAAGTGCATATACACAGGCTATAATTTACAGCATTTTTTTTACCACCCAGAGGAAGTGAGTATGACACTGTCAAATAATCCAGTGAGTCAAGAAATCACAGAACTATAAAGACACACACTTTTTTCATAGACACCCTAAATTAAAACAGTGAAAGTATGGGTACCTAACACCTTGATGAAGTTTATTCTACCAAGGAAGCAACAGTTTATGGTTTTCAAATGAATAGAGCACTTAAATGAAGGGAGCATTAATACAATATGATATTAATATACAAATACTCACATTATTCACCTGACACTGACATTCTGAATTAAATCAGTAATGGGGTGTATATCTGATTAAATACCTACACAACAGAAAGCAACAGCTTATGATTTAAAGAGGCGCTGGTAGAGCGATCTCATCATTACACTGCCAAACGCCATCTATCACTTTTACTGAACTTAACGAAGATGAATTGCATCCCACAGATGAGATGCAGCCTATAAATACTGCCATGCTGATCTTCAACTGACTTTCTTACAGAACAGGCAAGCAACAAATCAATAATTGAGGAAGTTCAAATTTGAACATCATATTCGAATATCGGTGTTCTTCAGCACTTAGGACATTAGAGCAATGAAGAGCTCTGAAGGACTCTCAAAATTCAGTGAAATTAGCTAATTCATGATTTCCCTTTTCAGTTAACTTATTTCTTCCTCAAGCTTATTTATATCATCAGGTTTAAGAGAAAACATCAATGAGTGTAAAGTCTCCCCACTCACATTTACATTTGAAAGCAAGATGGGTTTAAACATCAATGAGTGTAAAGTCTCCCCACTCACATTTACATTTGAAAGCAAGATGGGTTTCCATGTTCAGTGCAATATGCTCCTTGACCCAAATAACGAACCCATGTGATTATAAATGAGTCACATGCAATACTGGTTTTAAAGTTACTATATTCAAACACTGAAACTAACTGTATATCATAAAATATGCATAAACAATACATGCATTTTACAACTTCTAGGTTGTTTTAATAGTGTTCCTCCATTAAACACCTGCCGAAGTTTCTGTTTACCATGTCATTTAGCTTTCACAGTTTACTTTTGTGAGAACTGCCTGTCAATTGCTTCAGCAGTCCAATCACTTGAGACCAGATCGTTGTCAGTCTGCTTGTATAATGTTATGGTAATAGATAACAGGTGGTCAGTATTCATCGACTGAGGTGAAGATGATGTCTCACGAGCTATAAAACATCTGAGGAAATGCTTTAACAGTTCACACTTACTACTAATTGTGCCATTAGAACTTTAATTAATTCTTTACCCTTCCACTATGTTCCTTAGATAGCCATAAGGCAGGAAATCATTCAGAACAGAAAGTAAGAATCTAAAGAGACAATAATGAGGTATAATAAAAGAAAGAATGAGTGGCAGAATGGCTAACATTTTGCTCTGAAACTAGAGTAGAGTTTGATTGCTTAATCAGTTCTGTATTTGATAATTCCCCTAAAAGGGAATCATTTTTAAAGAGCACCTTAATTCTAAGAACATGTTAACCAGAGCCTGCATTTAAACTGACTATTCTCATTACTAACTATATCTTTCAAAGTATCTCAAAATGCTTCCCTTCTGATTATAAGACATCAGTAATCAAATCCTCAGAATTCAGAAATGGATAATCAGATATGAAAAATGATCATTCTAGGACAATCTATATATTTTTAAATACAGACTTGTAAAATTTTGCATAAAAATGGAAATAGGTTATTAAACTCAGCATCATCCAGGTGATGTTTAATTTCAGGTGAGTTTCTATTTTGACATCTCTAGTTTCTATTTTTAAAAGCACATCTATGGACACATGACATAGTTTGGTAGTTATGCATACCTTCAACCTTTTTTACTTTGATTTTTTTTTTTTTTTTTTGTAATTTTAGTTCTTAAAACATCTACTGTTGGGTTCCCTGCACTGAGCCCAGCTAAGACCTTGTGCTCACAGCCTCTCCGCTTCTGTGGGCAGTCGCACCCCTGTCTTTGCATGCAGTCATCTCTCCACCTTTGTCTGGGGGGACAGGGAGTGGACTACCAGCTCAGGTGGGGACTGGATTGGCTGGTACATGGGCCAAGTAGGGGTGGGAGGGGAGAGGGATGATAAAAGGCTCCCCTCCACTTAATCCTCAGAAGGAATGAGAAGAAAACAAATAATACAAACATGTAGACTGGATGAGGGACCAGATAAGGATTTTGCCCACATACCTGAGCAGATGCAATAGAAGGAATATTGAGAAATGCAATTACATTCTGAACTGGAGAAATAATCATGAAGATGACCTAACACAGAATCACCCCTACGGCCTTACAAGGAGTAAATGGAACAAAATCTAAGGGCTGATACACCACCCAAGAAAGCAAGGTGCCCTTCCCCATTTCACAGGAGAGGAAGGTCACAGAGTTGGGGCATCAGTCTCACAGCAAAACTACAACCTGAGGAAGAGGAAATGAGTGGCAAAGGCCTTAAGCAGATGCCTCTTCACAATGATAAACTTCTTTACTGAATGACACAAGGAACGGATTAGAGTAGGCAGTCAACAACAAGAAGACACTGATAGACTCCAAATGAGTACAGACTGGCTGCCCAATGCAAAATTAAGACTGAACACCTACCAGCACAGCTTGCTATATCCCAGAAACACAGTCCATCGCCCAAGAAAAAGACAGTGCTACAGAAAACGAAGAGACCAAAGGACTCAACATAGATCAACAAACAACAAGGAGAGAGGGGTCTGAGTGAACAGAGAGAGAGTCAGCGGAAGGGGAAGGCATTCCAATAACCATTTGCTGATATTGTAAGAAATCTAAAGAATAAATAGAAAAAAAGAAAGAAGTAGAGGGAAAGGAGAGGCAGGTCATACTTCTGGAATGTGCTGACGAGAACATAAAAAGCCAAATAAGACAAGAACATCACTGATGCCCATAGACCAGCAATGAAAATCATATCAAAACCCATAAAGGAAGACCACACATTAAGAAGATGTATGGGATTTACTTCAAAATAATACAGGGTGGAGGGAGAAGGGTATGGATGAAACAAGATTAGCTGTGAGTAAGGTAACTATGGAACTCACTTGGTATATGTAGGGAAGTTAAATGCTCTTCTATTTTTCCATTGATTCGCAATTTATTTCATAGCAACTAAAAATACATTAAATACATCAAAATGGGAAAAAATCTACTATTATAATTCATCTGAGTAAAACTGAATAAAACGAATCTTAAAATAAAAATGTTATCTTAAGAAAAATCAATAATAGAATATTTATGTAAATCTTTAAATATTGCTGAAATATGAAACAAAAGCTTATTTTCCTTCTGGTATACAATATAATAATTAAACCAATATTTATCAAGAAGTGTGTTTATTCTAGTATACCAGAAAATTGAACAAATATTTATAAAGAAAAATTAAATGAAAAGCAAGTTTTAAATCATCTAAAAAGAACAGTAAATTTATACATTTTAATATAGTATGCCAAAATGAAGAGACTATGGATTTATTTCCACTGCAAACTGCTTTTTTTTATTTGTTCTTTTAAAAATGCTGATGTTCAAAATATTTGTAAACATTTTAAAACTATCAAAGGTCTAAGTCACTAGGCAAAGCACTGTCTGAGAGCTGAAGTAGAAAAGTAACAAGTGTGATTCTCAAACAAATCAACAACAGATTATTGAACAATTAAAAAAGTTAGTTGTTATAAGAAGAGGTAATTTCCAGGTATAATTAAAAAAAAAAAAAACTTCTAATTCCAGGGAAATTTTTGACATTTTCCTTGGTAGACATCAGAGCCTTCTAGGTTTTAGCCCTCTGGTCCACTTCAAGGTATACAGGTAGTAGGAGTCATCATCAACTTTACTGTGGGATCTTGAAACTTGTCCATGCACACTATTCCTCTGCACTTTACAAATTAAACATTTATAAATAATGACTAATTATTCAATTAATTAATTATTCAATATTAACTTAGATAATCATTACCAGAAGATTACATGGGCTAGATTATGTAGGGTTTCCTAGCAAAGAAGGGAAACATTTGTAATGAACTCAGGAAAGCAATCCTACAGTACTAGGGCTCAGGAGTTAAATATATTCTTCATTACATTATAATTACTTTTCTGTGAAAAAAAAAAAACTTATATGTTATTTACCAGTTTATGTATGTAATTGAGCCTGACATTCAGCAATGATTTTTTTAATGTTAAATGTGAGGCCACTCTCTATTATCTGTCTAGTAAAGCAAGTCATCATGTCCCCACCTTTATTAATATCAATTGAAATAGTTAACAAGCTATACTATAACTTTAGTCTTTAAAGATATTAGAAATAAAGAAGTTAACAAGACCAAATTGTCGTTTCCATGGCATTTTATATTCTCTATGTAAGAAAACAATAATAAACAAATATATACTATGCCGGTGATAAAAATCTCTATGAAACATTGATTTCAGAAGAATACTCTTTTAAATGAAAAGTCCAGAAGGCTTCTTTTAGGAAGTGGCCTGGATGATAAAAGCGATAAATTGCAATTTCCCAAGGAAGCATATTCTAGACACAAGATATAGGAGAGTCTCCAAGGCCATAAAATGAGAACACATTTGGAGTATTCACAGACCAAGAAAGCTAACTGACAGAAAAGAGATGCATGAAAAGAAATAATGGCACATGAGATATGAAAGATGGGGTCTTGAAGAATCTTGTAGATAAACAGTGAGAAGCTTTTGAGGGGTTTTGAAATGACGTGTTATTGGCTGTGATATATGGATTTTAGTAACTTGACTGTGTTGGGAGAAGGTAAAGAAGGTCAGCTGAAAGAATACTGTAATAAAAAGAGGCAGACAAAGTTTGAACTAATTTGTGTTTGGAACATAAGAAATGACTAAAGGAAGATAATGATTATAGTAACCAATAGAAGAATATATGAAGTGTTTATTGCTATCTATCAATGTCAAAAGAATTTGTGGTAAGCTTAGGAGAGCAGTTCCACAATCTTGGGGCTCAGAGTGAAAAAAAATCGTAGCATTATACGTATTCTTTGAAAGGAAATAAGCAGAAAATCAGTAGGCATAAGGATAGAGCAAGTTACAGAGACCCAAGTCAGCTATGATCAAACAATTTGACTGTGGAGATGCCCTGTGGCCCATCCCTCTGCAGAAATTCAGTGCACCATTATTTCACCCCCCACACACTATAATCTACCCCTTGAAGAAAAAGCAATAGCATCTTTAACTAGAAGCTCACATTCACAAAAATACAATCTTTAAGATAAAAATTTATGACCTACTGACTCTTGTATTTTTCCCATGTAGATTGTGTCTGACAGTAGAGGTAATTACCCCCAAAATGTATATATTGCACTCCCCAACATTTTATCTTCACCAAAAGATGTTATAAGATTACTGGAGACCCACCTCTAAAACAACTTGATTATAGAATATTCAATGTGAACTCTGTTTCATACTCAGCCTGGTGTTCACATGATATATAAACTGCATCCTATCTTGGGAGAGTAAGCACAGGCCAGACCTCTCTTCCAGCTCCCCAGCCAATCCATACACTGAAACCTGATAATAAACCTCCCTTTTTAAGGTTTCTTTCATCATAGTGGTGATTGCTATTTCAGTTGATAATTCAACTTTCATTTATCATCCTCTTTTATGTAGGTGAAACTTAACATAAGAATTGCAATTCTTTACCTTGGACTTGAAAGTGACCATTTTACAACTGACTTAACTGAAATCTATTGTAAAGGCATCCTCAGAAATATATCTTCGTGGCCTATAATTGCACACTTGCCTACCTACAATCTGGGTTTTATGCCCTATTTTATGTTTTATTTCACTACCTTTATTATAAAAGATACATTTGTTGGGAGAATTATCTGCCATTATAAATAGCATGGTACAAGTAGGAAAGATGAGGTTCATATTTCTTCTTATATGCAACATAAATATACATATATACATATACATATATATACATATATGTACATATACATATATGTATATGTATATATATATATATATAACTAAGAGAAGAGAGACATCTGATTAGGAATACAATAGAAACCACTGGTCTGTAGGGGTATGAAGACATGTTAAATATTACAAATCTGGCTAATCTTGAATAACTCTCATTTTCATGAATCTACTTTACGTCATTTTAGTAATCTGCTATCTTTGCAGTCTGGAAGTTTATTTGAGAAGTGTTGATAGTATAAATAAATTTCTAGTTCATGGATATTTTACACAAAACTGAGATATATGCAGACCCACATTAGAAGCAACAAGTTTTGGCAGTCAATATTCTACAAATATCTGGTACTGACCTGGGATTATTACAGACAATACATTAGATGAAACTAGGAGCTTTGTGAGCACTTTTGAAAAATAGTCTTTTACAATCAAGAAATTTCCTCTAGATTGCACTTGCAAAAATCAATATTGATTCTTGTATAAATTTTCTTGAACCCTTACTATAGAAGAATCAATGACTTTGGCAGAGTATGTATAGTAGCATAGCCTGCATTATACAGTCAATTCAAAAATGAGTATTAATTCCATCTTAGAAGACATTTATCAAAAAGTGCTTTCATAAAAACAATTCTCAATGTACTGCATAAATGATGGACAAAATAATTTGAAAAACAATGTTGGAAATAAAAATATGATATCCACTCTTTTCTTCCCTTTTCGATAGAAAATGTATGCATACATTTATAGCTTTTTCCACCTACAAGTCATATTTGAAGGTAATAAAATCACTACAAAAATTCCAATGTTGATTCTTTAGGAGCCAGGATTACATAGATAGACACACATATAGATGGACAGAAACATATGAAGGTCTGTGTATGTCACTCTATTTTAAATATATCACATACTTCTCATCATTTATAGTAACATCTTTAAACACAAAGTTCTCCAAAGTAAGTCAAGGTAGCGGAAAATAGCATTACACACCTTTAATATTAAATAGTTTACTATACTGAACAACAAAAAAATGTATACTGCTTTTCTAATGAGATTCAGTTTTAGAAGCTAAAATTCCTATACATCTAAAAAATAAAAGCATTGACCATGAACACAACCTGATTCACTAAACTACCATGGTAGAACTTTTTTTTTTTTAATTTGTTAGGAAAGACTCAACATGGCTATTGTATTACTTGTTTAAATTTGAGACACTTATTTGAGAAGATGTTCTAAAGGATGTACAGAACAAAAAATCTTGTGGAAAAGTAGGAACTAAATTTTAACGTGGCTCACTGAAAGCTTACTTTATTAATGGCTTTGGATAAAAAGTAAAGTACTGTATATTGTTTCTTCAGAAAAAAAGTTACAGAACTTCTACTTAACTGAGAGATACAAAGAAGATTTGAGAGTGACTAAGGTCATCCCAGGAATAGATTTTTAAGAAATTAGTTTTGGAGAAAATGGAACTGAGGCTCCAGCAACAGATATGAAAGAATAATAATACTCCATAAAGGAAATAGGATAGGGGACAAGATATTCTTAACCTGAGGATAGATGACAGCCCTGGCTAGAGATAAGATCTTTAACTTCATGTTAGATCCTTCACAATTCATGCATATGTTGACAAAAATGGTGATTTTAGTCACTCCAGATCGTTTTCAATCGTCATTGTTGAAAGGGGATCTCTGGTAAAACAAAATTCCTGACTCTGAGATTTAAAATGTTCACAGATGTTTCTTCAGCCCTAGTGAATGTATATTCTCACACAGAGATGATATAATCTGTGAAACAAACAGTTTTCTAGTTTTATATTTGACCCCACAAGCTGCATTTTCCTTTTTGAAAGATGTTTCAAACTTTACTCAATTTATTATCTACCATTTCACCTTTTCCTCTCAATGGTAACTTAGTCTGGATTCAGAACCAAATGCCACTGCAGTCACCCTTCTTAGGCACCTGTGCCCATGGCCATTGCTCTTAGAGAATAGGAGCATCTCCTGCCCTTTTTCACCCTTCAGTTTTTCCATCCTTCAGTTACTAACACATGTCCCTATAAATGCTTTAACAAAAGCTAAATTCTAGTAAAATCTTTGTACTAAGACCCACTAAAAGCCCAACATAAGGGAAAAATTTTATAATTTTTTATCATAAAATGTGTCAAAAATTGTTACAAAAATCTTCTAACATCTGATTTGTAAAATCAACCATAAATTGCATATGATCAAAGTATTTGATATGCCATTACATCTCTAGGTAAGAAAGAAGTCATAAGTGCATCTGTGGGCTCCTGTGATGGGATGATATAATTAGAACATAATTTTATAATTTTAGAGGATTTTTAAAGAAGTGTGTCATACATTATTATGGTGATATCACATAGTTAGCAGTTTGTTTGTTTGTTTTTTTTTTAATTCCCAAAGGACTGTTGCTTTCTTTGTCACTTTGTTATAGCTTCTGTGGGTATGATGTTCGAATATAGATACAGCAAAACTTTAACTATAAGGTAATGTGTGATGTGTGTTAACAGTTTTTTTAAGTCTCTAGTTATATACCTACTAGTTTTAAGCATGGGCTGGAATGGAGGGACATTTTCAAGTTCAATTTATGTTAATGACTGTGAATGAAGTTGTGAAATATTTATCCTTAGTTTAAGAATGAAGCGGTATAGACAGCTCAGGTAGTTCGTTCAATAGCAAGACTGGAACTTAAGCCGCATGAATCATGATTTAGTGGGTGTTGCTTACGTTGGAGAATTTTACATACATCATATGTTTAATCATGACAAATTGAAATCCGAAAAGATTAAAACCTGTGAGCATGGGAAATATCACATTCCTAGCACATAGCTTCATGGTTTAGAGATAGGAAATGTCTGATAATTTCTGAATGTTTGATTGAAGAAAACAACTATCTGCAACAATGGCTACAGTGTGATATAAGTGGTTTCTTCTCAAGAAGCATGTGAGTTAATAAATATGGAGGCATGGAAGCAGGTATTCAGACTGTATTCTCCAAATAAGAAAAAAAGAACATGAATAACTTGGTGTACCTCTTGGTCATTCTTCTTCGTTGTCCAAAAATTGACTGGGTGAAAATATGGGTTGAAAATTCAATATTATTTAACAAAAAATATTTTTGTTCTTGTATTATTTGGTCATTATGGAACATTCTTCAGAAACTGCAGCTTCCCAAGATAGTCTATTCAGGACTGACTTTCAGGTAAGTACAAAATTTAGGCTCATTTTCATGGATAGAATCTTGGTTTATTTAACTAGTACTAACAGTTTTGAAGTCCATCATAATATATGAAATATGATGTTTTTTCACTTCAGTATTTGTACAATGATTAGTATAATCTTAAATTTATCCAGGGTAATATCCTGTCCTGTAGAAGCTTTCCTTTTCCTATCTTACTTGCCTATTTCAATTTTTCAAGCACTAAGCAGACTAATCCTTCTTAAAAAGGTCATGTTTTTTTCACATTATTGACTAAGATCCTATAGCAACTTCCAATATTACTTAGAATAAGCACAAATTTACAACGGTGGCAACTTGTAAAATGGTCTCACTTCAGTCACCATACTGAGCTAATCAATTCTCTCTTCCCCTGCTGACACTAGTCACACTTGCTTTCTTTTTCTTGATTTATCAAGCATTCTTCTAGCTCAGGGCCTTTGCATCTGTTGTCTCTCTTTCTAGAATAATCATTTTTTAGCTCTTTTTAAATCTAGATATTTCTATTCAAATGCTACATCATTAAAAAATACTTGATTGACCATCCTATTTAAAGCAATACCAGTTGCTTCTATCACATACTGTTCTATCATCTTTTGCTGCAAAAATTTATAACTACCCGATGAATACACTTAATTTTGTTTATTATCTGCCTCCAAAACTATTGTATTAGTTCTAAAACAGCAGGGGGTTAGTTACTGTTCTATCTTCAGTGGCCCATAAGAGAGCCAGGCACATAATATGCATTTAGCAGTATTTGTTGAATTAATGAAATAATGAAAGCATTAAATGTGTTCTGTGCATTTTCTAAAATACTTCCAACTACTTCTACTGATCATGAATTAAAAGCCACAAGTTATGGATCGAACTAGTGTTTGAAGCTACTCTTTTTGAGAATACAGCTTATAGTCATGCATTTTCACTTACCACGGTCATTTTAATGCCATTCAAGAGTCTTCACTGAAAAACTCTATAGAAAGACTAAATTATAACTCTGTCTATGCTATCCATGAAATTGTAGTGCACAAATGGACAGAAAAACCTACAATGTAAGGAGTAAATCCTTTTCCAGAAGGCTATTCTTTTCATGAAATTTAAATCTTGAAACAATGACTAGGAGTATAGAAATAGCCTTTCCAAAATTTCACAAATTCATTGAAAACTTTATTCTTTAATTAGCAATGACAAATAATTAGTATTATGGCAAATATCTAATTTGGTAAATATTTAGGAAAATATTAATTTCGTATATCTCTATACGATTTTCCTTATAAGAAAATAAACCCATTCAGTATCTGAATGCCAAGGGATGAGCTAACTGAAATAAAATGAAACAGTTAAGTTTTTCCAAAATAATAAATTCAGTTAATTAATGATAAATATCACAGTTGTCATGATGACTTAATGGTGACTTGTTCTATTTCCCTCAGGAAATTTTAGTAATCTAAAAAAAAAGTTTTTAATATCTTGTATCAAATCCCTGTTAAACTAGACTATAAATTCCATGAAGACAATACCCTTCAATGTCCACTTTGAAATAAATCTTCACTGCCTATTAATAGAAAAATGAGATTAACACAAAATGTATTTGCTTCCTGGTAAATGAAATTCTCTTAGTTTGTATATTTGCACATGACCACATACTGAATAATGCTCTCATTCAGTAAATGCAATGATAAA
Organism: Uropsilus gracilis; assembly: GCA_004024945.1. Classification (NCBI taxonomy): domain Eukaryota; kingdom Metazoa; phylum Chordata; class Mammalia; order Eulipotyphla; family Talpidae; genus Uropsilus; species Uropsilus gracilis. Next base: position 26,439 of record PVHY01005658.1, on the reverse strand, counting down.
AACAATTATGCTTAGCTTTTCTCTTTAGGAAAAGGATCTGGTTTGTTAAATTATCATTAATATTTCTATAAGCCAAATTAAAAAGAAAAGATGCATTGGATTTATTTAAAAGGGGAATAAAGCATCCTAGAACAAGCAAGGCAACATATTAAGTTTAGTTCAAATCAAAAGAAATCTAAGAAACTGAAAATGAAATAGATTAGACTAACTTCTGTATGGTTTGATATGCATGATTCCTTAGTATTCTGAGCATATTTTTCTTTTTGTGATGCTCAAAATATATGCATGTGGTTGTAGATCATATATGTGAAACACTTTCATTTTTAATTTTATAACCTATTTGTGTAAAATGTTTTAAAATGATTTTAGTGCTTGGTACAAACATATCAATAAATATTCTTTATATAGTTTTATTTAGCTCAATCTAGTGGGGAGGAAAGTACAATTTTATATATAATCAAATTCTATAGTTACAATTGACTACAAAACAAGTAATACTATGTTTTTTGCCAAACAGGAGAAAAATGTATCTACCTCCAGGTGGTCTAACTTTCCTAAATATTGTCATATAACCAGCTAACATCACACTTTATCCACTCTGAGAAAGAGTTTTCTTAAGGTGACCATATCACAATGTTTTTTCTCTAGTTATACTTCATTGTTTAAAACCTTAACCAATAAAAGAGAGATATTTACTACCTTTTCTCTCACACAAATTTGTTACTTATTCAGTCTGATGTGCATGATCATCATTTCAATGGAAAGATGTTCATAGATACTGAGTATATTAGGATAGAACATGTTTGTTTCACTTTTTCTAAGCTAATAAAATCAGAAATGTGAATATTTTCTCAGTATATTTAATCTTTGTGCCAATGAAGATAAGGAAACATGTAGGAAATTGGGAGACAGTAAATGCCTGTTCAAAATAATGTCAAACATCTCATAGAAAATTTTCAAATAGCTTTTATTATATCAATATATAGCCTCTTAGAATTCTGAACAATTTCTTTTCAGTCCTTTTAGTAAATTTCACTATATTGCTCTATTTTCTCTCCACATGCTAATTCCATAGATGTCTGGTCATATGCGTTTACCTATTTCAAAGTATCTTCATTAAAAAGGTAGCAACAACTGAAGAACTGAGTACTTATATTCTAGTTTACACAGTTGTTTAAAAAAGCAGCCAATAACTCAGATTTCATAAAATGAGACACTATTCATGATTGCGAAAGATCCCTATAAATTTTACTCATCTCTCCTTGGACAGAAATAATAATCACAAAAGTATTGAAACAAAAGCAATTATTATGCTTTTGTATTTTTTTTTATTTTTAAAGGGACACATAAAATCAGCATTTTTTTCAAACACAGGGTTACAAACCCATCAAATGAGCCTATGCTCTTTGTCATAATGAAATATGTGTTTTGAGAGTTTAGAGATTCCAAAGCAGTCATTCATATAATTATTTTTTACATGTCTCATTGTATATCTATTTTCTACTCTAATTATATAGATTCATTGGTTGAAAACCACTTTCTAAAATATTAATGAACTGTGTCCTTCCTAAGGTGTTAAACATAAAGTCTTCCTCATAATTATCTACTATATCTCTGCATTTTTTGCATATTTATTGCTAGCAAAATGTTATGAGGTATAATTGTAACCCTTTTACCAATGAGCTTACTGTTTTCCCTTTAAGTCAAATATTAGTTTCATTTTTATCCAGATAGAAATGAGAATGATTCAGTTCAACTATGCTATTGTTTATACTGTAGTAAGCATTAATTGACTATACTTTCTATTGTTCTTAATTTATATATGTTTAACCACAGAACCAGCTTGGTTTTTCTGGAAGGACTAATTATTTCTGTGATAAATCACATACCCTTATGAGTTGGCCCCCTATTAATCCATAGTTAGATTTAAACATTTATATAAGTTTAGTTACAGCTGCAATCATAAAAGGTATGACTTAATTTTGGAGTTAGTTACTAATCTGCAAGACTGGAACTAAAGTCTATGCTAAGAAATATTGTGAAAATGTTAATTGAAATTATATCTCTAAAGGAGACATAATGATATCTGTGAAGGAGTTAATTTTCGCATACTTACTCTAGGAATTTTTTTTAAATTTAATGCTGGGAGAAATAATCAATTTCTTAAACTTTTAATCTCTCAATCAATTTAAAACAAAGCTCCACAGGTAAAAGTCATACGCATAATTATATTTTTCATAATAATCAAAAAGTGGAAAAGATACTAATGTCCATCAATTGATGAAAAAACAGAATGTGATACATATTTACAATGGAATATTATCTAGTAACAAAGACATGCTATAACATTCTGACAAAGAAAACAGTAAAATTTTAAGAAGCCTCATAAAAGACCACGTGTTACTTAATTCAAAATCATATGAACTAAAGTGAAATACAAATAGTATAGATATAGATAACAGACAAATCTATACAGCAATAAACTTGAGTAGTAGTTGACCATGTCTGGGTAGACTGGGAAGAGAGGTTAGTGACGGCTGGTGAGTAAGGAGTATCTTTATGACATGCTGAAATATTAAAAAACTGATTGTACAGATGGTTGCACAACTCAATTAATATGCTAACAACTACTAAAATGTACACCTTAAAAGAGTAAACTGCGTCCCAACAAGCTATTATTTAATAAACTGGCTAAGGCAGAAATCCAGTAATAGATATCAAAGAGTGAAAAAAAAAAAAGAGGAAAAAAAATGAAAATGAAAGACGCAAAATGGTAACTAAGATGATTTGCTTGTGAGCAGCAATGAAGCACCTTTTGTGTCTAAAAGAAAAACAGCAAGGTGAAGGGTATGGGTGTATTCAGAGAAAGGCAAACTTTTCTTATAGAAGGCTTAGTGACAAGGAAGAGAGAACACTGCCTATTGACATTGTGACACCATTTAAAGTGATTAAAAAAGGGGTTACATAAATATGAAAGCATTAGCTAAAGTGCTGTGTTCATTTTAAAGTTAATATTCTTTTAGCAGTAATCAGAAAAATACTATTTTAATCCTTTCTGTGTGTATTTCAGACACTCAGCATAGTTGTTTCTACTCTAATTAGCACAAGTTTTCAAACATAATGTTTCAAAATTGAGTAACATATGCAAAATAATTAAATTTAACTATTCTGACACAATTCTAGCTTGATTATACTACCAAGAAAAACAATTGAAACGGCAAAAACAAGCAACTGAAGTAGAATTGATAACAGTTAAAACGATAATCAGTAAACCTTACAGCAGATTAAAATTTACAAAGAGAATTATGTGTTGCTAATAACATGGAAAATACAAATATCTGCCATCAAAAATATAGAGTCAGAGATATAATCAGGACAGAATAAAATGTTTGTTGACTAAAGCCATATGTGGCAAAATTTAAATATGATAGGCAAATTAAGACCCCATGATAAATTAAAATTTGCAACATTTGGAAAAATTGATCTTGTTTGAATTAGTGGAGGACATAAAATGCATATTGCCCAAATCTATATAATTAGAGACTATCAGAAAAAAAAAAAACGAATTACAGAATACTTTCATTATGTAACTTACATTAAAATTAATATATACCAATAAAAGTAAATCATTAAAATGAAAATAAAAGTAAAAATTAATTGTGAAGAACTCAATAGAAAATTGAGTGTTTTCTCAAAAATTTTGCATTGTCAAATTATTTAATATACACTTGCTATTTAAAAAGAGTCAAAATATCTAAGAAGCTAAAGTGTCTATGTCCAATGAAAATAGAGAGTACTTCATAGAAGCTGGAGAGTGTAATGGTTAAAGTCAAATTGCAATGAAAGATCAACCTAAGTTTAAATCTTTACTTTATCAGACTGTAACCTCACAATTACTTAACCCTTTCAATCCTCTTGTCTCACTTGCAATATGTCAATGATATGGCATTGCAAATTAAATATCACAATTTTTAGTATTAAATAGCATATTATAAACAAAATAGAAGTCATCTAGTAGGTATATAGTGAGCTTCTTTGTTTACTAAATATACTGTTACAAACAGGAAATTCTTAATTTCATGTATTTCCATGGATATTAATGTCTGTATGTATATTCAATATTTCTCTCTCTCACACTCTCTAAGGTATTGCTCACTTTCTTTCCATATGAACTTCCCAGTATTTTTTATTTCATACTTCTTTACCCATTTTTGGCTATTATCCATTTACCCTAAAATCAGAGAAATTTTGTTCTTGTTTCCTACTCATGGTGTATTTCCTGTAATATGTACCTTTTCCATGTGACTTATAACTACACTATTTTAGCAGTTCAGTGGACTCACATTCTGTCATCAAAGGTGTGCTACATAAAATATATATATATATATATAATTTATTTAAATGATGTTAAAACTCATTTTTCACAATTCCATCTACCCAAGCAGATCAATAGTGAAAAAAAAGTATTCCAAAGTGTCTGTTTTTTGGACTTTGGAACTTGCTCTCATGTATGAATTGTTTTCTTTCTCAAGAAAATACAAATAGTTCTCAGAAAACACATTTTTATCATCATCCCAATGAACTTCTGAATGATAGTACTTCTGAATATCCTTTAAAAAAATCATGAGAAGTGGATTTGACAACCACAGATTTGAGCAATGAATGTTAGTTAACTTTGAATTTGAATGCTGACTTCCAAGATGCACAGGATGAGATATCCCAAGAATTTTAGAACAGGCCTCACCAGACATATCAATTAGCTTATGGATTAAGGCACATAAGAGAATTTAGCCACTCCCTTAAATTTCTGGAAGAATCAAAATTGGTGCTCTTACAGAGAATTATGGTTATTATCAGAAATAACCACTATCAGAGGAGAACAAACATGCAATAATGCAACATCTGATCTTTGCTTAATGAGTCACCATCTCCTCATCAAGGAAGTCCTCTTATTTATTCCTTAAAACCTCAATAGTATATTTTATATCATAGTTCAGCATATATACCCTTATTTAACTTTATTGTTATTATAGTATATTTGTCTGTGTACCCTTATATGTGCATCTAATCAGAAATAATGGAGAATGATTTGATTTTTAAAAAAGCAGCATAGAAATATATAGTAACTGAGTGAAATTGTGAAACATTGCTGATTTTTCTTTTAACATTAAAAGTAATTAACAACTTATGTTTTTATAACATTAAAAATATTAACATGAATTGCAATTCAATAATATGAATTGTATTTAAAGAGGAAAGTCCTGTTTTAATTATTATGACTTTGTAGTATTACTTGAAATCTGGAATAGCTAGGTGTCCACTCTCTCTTTTTTTGGTCAGGAGGCTTTTTGATATTCAAGGTCTTTTGTTATTCCATATGAATTTCTGTAATTTTTGTTCTATCTCTTTATAAAAATGTCATTGAAATTTTTATAGGATTGCATTGAATCTGTAGATTGTATTTGGAAGGATGGCCACTTTGATGATGTTAATTCTTCTAATCCATGAGCAAAGAATGTCTTTCCATTTCCTTATGTCTTCTTCTATCTCTTTTAACAGTGTTTTAAAGTTTTCTTTCTATAGTACTTTCACATGTTTTGTTAGGTTTATTCCCAGGTATTTAATTGTTTATGGTATGGTAAATGCAATGGCTTTTTTAATGTCTTCTTCTTCTTCTTGACTTTTTTGTGTATAGTAAGGCTACTGACTTCTGTGCATTGATTTTGTAACCAGCTACCATACTGAACTGTTTTAATGTTTCAAGAAGTTTTTCTGTAGTTTTTTTGGGGGTTTCTCTACATAAAGAGTCATATCATCTGCATATAATGATAGCTTCAGTATCTCTTTTCCCATTTGTATCTTTCTCTTGCCTAATTGCCCTGGCTAGCACTTCCAGTACAATGCTAAACAGGAAAAATTAAAAAACTGAAAGAAGCCCAACTGAATGGGAAAAAAATGTTGCCCTTCACAAGAGTTGTAAGGTTTTAATAGCGAAGATCCACAAGGACCTCACACAACTAAATAAAAACAAAACAAGAAGCCTAATCAAAAAAATGAGGTGAAGAACTAAAAAGACACTTCTCCAAAAAGGAAATACAAATGGCCAACAGGCACATGAAAAATTGCTCAATGTCACTAGCAAATCAGGGAAATGCAAATCAAAACCACAATGAGATACCACCTTACACCAGTAAGAATAGCCCACATCAAAAAAAAAAAAAAAAAAGGCAATAACAAGTGCTGGTGTGGATGTGGAGAGATAGGAACACTCTTACATTGTTGGTAGAAATGTAAATTGGTCCAGCTACTATGGAAAGCAGTGTAGAGGGCCCTCAAACTAATGAAAATGGAACTACCATTTGACCCAACAATTGCTCTTTTGAGAATCTACCCAAAGGAGACCTCAATGTGGTACAAAGGGACACCTGTGCTTGATTGTTGATTGAAGCACTATTTATAATTACAAGGACATGGGAACTAACCAAATGTCCCAGAACAAACAAATGAATGAAAAAGATGTGGTACATATAAACAATGGAATATTACTCATCAATTAAAAATGACAAATTTGATGAAATTTTGGTAACATGGATATACCATTCATGTAGAAGAAATCATATTAGCAGAAACAGGACAGAAAGAAAAAAAAAACAGAAACCAAATGGTTTCAATAATATAAGTACACAAATGAAATTACACAACAGGAAGGGGGGAACCAGTTGGAGCAGTGAGGGAGGAGAAGTGATGGGTTATCCCTGGGGATTACAATGATGTGAAATATATATTTATGTATGTATATATGTATGCATGTATGTATATCTATATATATGAATTATTTTTTAAAAATAAAGAGGAAAGTGGCCTGGAATAAAGGAGACAGTAGAATATGAAAACAATACATGGACTTTGATATCAGACTTAACTAAATTTAAATTTATGTTTTATGTAATGTTAGAAAAACCATTTAATTCCTTGACTGTCAGTCTCTCCATTTACTATATTAAAAAGTCTGCAATGCAAGATATTGTACCAACAGTACCTCATTGCTAAACAACACTAGAAATTTGAATGCAATATCCATTCTTATGGATTTTTTTCAGATTGATTAAAAAATCAAACTTGAGAAATAAAATTAACAACAGAGAGATTAATCAGATTAGGCAGACTATCAATAGGTAGATACTAAGAAACAAACTGAAAAATTACCATTTTCTAGGTATACCAAAGTCAAAATTTCAACAATACGCTTAATGAAAATGTGTTCTTCCTCTTGAGTTCCCTACAACAACAATGATTTCCTTACCAATTGAAAGGAGAAATCAGAATTACATAAAAATATTCCCTCCTGTCTCCACTTACCATATTTAAATGACCATCCAATCTTTTAAATTTTATTCTATAAATCTCTAACAACAGCTTTTTTCTGTTGTTACAATTTTTGAAATATCAAGAAAACAAAATTTCCTTTCCCTCAGAAGCTCAGAATATTGTTTTATTTTTGCTATATATAATAGATGAGTCCACAGACAGGAAAGTTTGATCCCATCATTTTTCTTTGTATTATTATATTATATTATATTTATTATATTATATTTATTATATTACATTACATTACATTACATTATATTATTTATATTAATTATATACTAGTGTCATAATACTTAAAACCACATAGTATGGGTGCTTGCTATTAAATATCAAAATCATACTAGTTCTTCATATCCTCTGAATCTACTAAACCATAATAATTAGGTTTCACACACACATATAATTTTATACTATATATATAGTCAAAGGTACATGAATTATTTAGTTATCACTTTTACATTTTAAAATTCCAAAACAGATAGACAATCCATCTTTACACTTGTGAATACTGGGATGAAGTTGAGGTATTTTGTGTTAATGTACTAATTTTTGCGGTATAAATAAATTTCAGGACAAATGATTTCATTCATTACTCAAATTATTAGAAGCTTATGTAAGTGAAGCTCATTTGTATTTTACAATTGTAAACAACTATTTTGATATTATACTTTCTGAGACAAAGGCTCTTTCAGATTCTCTCCTCTCATAAATATATATATATATGCTATTAAAAAACAATTTCTTAGGAGAGATCATTTGCCTTATGACAAATAAATATAAAGGTTTTTCAAAATAAATTTTATAACAAACATTTTTTTTAAATGGGTACTTTATATTGTCTATGTTTTTAAATATAAAAGGCAGAGATTAATCACAATCTTTAAAGGAAGAAGTGAAAGCAATTCATCTGCTACTAAAAGAAAGAGTTTGGATAAATCATTTTAAATCTATCCTGAGGTATGAAAGCTTAGAGGCAATAAAATGAGAGAATTTATCAGTCTATTCCTTGGGTCAAAACTGGTCTAAAGAATCAGATGTTGTGTATTTGAGGAAAGTATATAAAACTTGAGACATTTGTTAATTGGTACCTGGTGAATGTCTCTGATAATAATGTCTCCCACTAAAATGACTTGGGGAGTAAAGGTTAAAATTCACAGGACCACTGAATTTTAGTAATGCTGGAAAACTTGTTAATTTAAGGAAAGATTTTCCATTAGTATAAGACCAATGAACCTGAGCTAAGAAATACAACCAATAACAGGGGTGTTTATCTAGGAAAATTAGAGTAAACATGTTAAGATAATAGTTATTATGTAGCATTTTCCTAATATCACTTAACTAGTTCAGAAATCATAAGTTCATGTGAATGACAAATCCACTACCTTGACTCCCATTCCCTAAAAAATAACTTTTAGTATTTCTTTTCCTTTAACCATTCCAGGAAGCTATTGAACTACCAGGAAGTAACTTTAGGAGATGAAAATTTTGCTTAAAAGACTGAAATTTTGCAAAGTCTATGTGGATTAGCAGGACAAACCTTCAACACTATTTAGTGCTAGTTAATTAAGGGTTAATCATTCATTGTTGCTGAAACTATTTTAACCATCTTAAGTACAGAAGCTAATTGGTGACCTAATATCACCCTAGGTATATTTACATTATAAAATTGTCATTCCTTCCCCCAGGGATGAGCTTGATTGTCTTTTTCTGAACATAAATCCCATGAAAAGACAAAATATTTGCACAAATATGATTCCATTCATTCCACTGTGCTCCCCCCTAACCTTGGCCTTGTCCAAATCCCAATAAAATACTAATTCCCTTTAGGAAGATTAAGTAGTCCCTCTGCCCACTTCTTGATCCAGGTAATTCAATTCTCACATATCTCTTGCTTATCTGGTCAACTGAATGATGCAAAGGAAGGTACAACCTCCTTATCTTCAGTAACATATTTTAATAGAACTTTCTTTATCATGGGGTTTGTAGTTCCCCAAATGGTGAATATGGTAGACTGAGTAAAGGAAAGCCAGGGCTTGTAGCTGATTGTAATATTCATCTGTTCTCAAAATAAATGTCATAGAAGTATCTGTCATACTAATTTAAAAAAAAATCCCATGGTCTAGAATAAATGGATAGAGGAATCATAAACACTAAGAATTAGGTCAGAAAACATGTATATCACTCTGCTTTTGTATTAAAGATTTGAGTAAGTTACTTGAGTAGAATCAAATTCAAACCATATACCCTCATAATTATCAACTGATTTGCCTTAGAAGGCAGAAAACAATTCATAAATAGATAAAAGATTCTTATATTACCTCAAAAAAGGAAAAAAAAACATAACGTCCATTCCTCCTAGACTTCAGAAAGTAGTATGCTTCTGAATATGGGTAACCACAAAAAAAATCAGGTTAGAAAATTGAATGCACAGATGAATTAATTAAATTTAAATTATGACATGAAAGAATAGTAGAAAAACCAAAAGAAAATGGTAGTAAAATAGGATAATAAAGAAAATATTTGAAATAAGAGGTTACAGTTTTAGTGCAAGTGCAAAATTAAGAGAATTCAACTACCTTTTCAAATTTTGAATTACGAATGTGAAAGAAAAATTTAAGGTTCTTTCCTAAATTAAATTGTTGATAAAAATGATGAGTGAAAATGCAGAAGATATGGAAGAAACTGTTATTACTTTAGAAAATTAATATACAGAAACCCGATATAAATGAGGCCAAGAGTTTAAAGCGAAGCACATATGTGCAATCAGCAAACTGCAGAACCCAGTAAGCATTGAAGCCCCTCACCAAAGTGACATCGATTTCCCATTCCAGTGAAAGGAGAAAGGAGACTCCTTTTTTGCCCAGTAATACTGCCTCCAAAAGTTATACAAGGAGGCACTGGTTTTTGTTTAGGGAAGCATTCTTGTCTCACCACTATCATGTGTATGTCAAGTTGACTTTTTGTTCTTTCTCGATAAACCAAATTTGTTACTAAAAATAACTTACTGCTTTTTGCTTGAGGCTAACATACTGAATTAAAAAATTATTGAAAACTGAAACACAGGCAATAACCAAAATTAAAAAATTTAGACTCTGTATAAATAATAAAAATATTTCACAGGAGAGTAAAAATATGAATAAATTAGGATAAGAGACCTATTCTTAGACATATTCTGGACAATATATCTACTTATTGAGTATATTCACTTAAGCTTCAAGAGACAAAAATATAACTATAAGCAAAATAGAGAATAATAAGAAATATAGTTGGTCTTTTTTCCCAGGTTCTAGCATAAAACTGATAAAAATTCTTGTAACATACTAGGAATGTGCTATATTACAATTCACACAGGGCAGAGCTACTGTACTTTGAATCCTTTCCAACCTTGCCCAAAAGACCTCTGTATCTGGATAATCATCTGTATCTTTTATAATAACCTGCTGATTGTAAAAAAAAAAACATTTATCTTAGTTCTGTGAGCACTGTAGTAAATGTATTCAATGGGAGGAGGTAAATATAGGAGCCTCCCATTCAGAGTCAGATTGGAGTCTGAAATGGGGACAATCTGGAGGGACAAATCTTCTAACTTGTGGCATCTGATGTAATCTCCAGGTGGAAAGTATCAGAATTGCATGGCATTTGTAGGATTCTCAGTCAGTGTGCATTAAAAATTGGAGAATAGGTTGATATATTGGGAAAAAATGTATTGTTAGACAAAGGAACAAATTCACAATGACTTCACACACTTTACTGCACCAAATTCTAAAAGACTAAAGCGAAACAAAAATAAAATTGCTAGAGCAACTCTGCAGAAAATCGACTGAAATTTGCATCCCTATATCTAGATACCATCCACCCACGCAGGAGGGGATGATGCCTGTGCAGGGCTATATTCTAATTGTCACTTCAGTGTCCTGAAACAGGGGTTATTGGGAGGTGCTTAAAGCAAAACAGCTGTTTTGTGAACATTTAAAAATGTGTGATGCAAGTGGAATTTTCTCATTTTGACACAAGATCCACTATGGACAATAACTGCCATTCTGGCAGAATAGGCAGCAAGCATTCACTGCCCCACCCCCATAACCCACTCCAAGGGGGTAGACCCCAACCTTGGCAGCAGTAGGTCACTATGTCACCATGTCAGCTCTTGTTACTGCAGCTCCACATGGAAACATCAATTGACAACTGGACCTTCTCCCTTTTGATAGGGGAGGTGTGGTGAAATTGGGTGCCATGGACCCCAGCATCAGCATTAGAATGGCAGCCATTGTGTTTTGGTGGGTGGAGACTTGGAGAAGGGAAGTTAAGCCTTCTTGAGAAGAGGTTGAGGAGATTTTAGAGAGAGTCAGATGAAAACACATGGAGAGGAGAGAAAACAGAGTTGAACAAAGAGACCCAAAGAGCAGGAGGAGCTGCCAGCTTCCAGGTATGGGAGCAGGCAGGGCCCATGCTCTAGCCTGGGTCACCAGGAGCCTGAAGAAGCATATTGGAGAAACTCGTGACTGGTGTAAACTGACTTGGAAATTTGGTACTTGAGAACTTGGTTAAACTTTGAAACTGCAAAGGTTGGAAATTGTCTGGAGACCTGAAGAGAACTTGCTGTGTTGCTGTTTTCATCGTGAGACATCTGAAGTGGTTTTTACTTTTGCATAGATTTTGTCTTCCTGGTTTCTGGGCCACTTTAGAGTTGGTGCTGAAAGAATGTCGGAGCTGTGCCTTTTGGAGAATTGAAGATGTCATCCTGGTGTCTTCATCGGATTTGAATCTCTGCTTTTGAAGAAGGATTGGCGGTGCCATCTTGGCTTCTTCTGACTTGAAGTGAATAGCTGTGATTTTGGAAGAAGGAGCGATGGTGCCATCTTGGTTTCTTCATCTGCTTTGAAGGTAAGGTAGTCACCATTTTGAGGAAGCACATGACTGAAGGCCACATATAGCCTTTTGGACACTGGATTGGTGGATAAGATTACCAAAGGGGTTCCTTGTACCCTTAGTGACTTTATTTAGTCTTTTAATAAGTAAATTTGCTTTTGCCTTCTCCTTAAGGTTTATGTGGTCTTGCCACTGCTTGTGAGGACTGGGGCAAGCATAAAACTTAAGGAGTAGCTAGATTTAAAGGGCCAGCTGCTCCCATGTGTAAGCTTGTTAAACACCCTATTTTGCTTGTTTTCTCACCCAATTTCACTTTCACTGTCTTTTATTGATTAGCATTGTTTGTTGTTTTCTCGTTTGCTGCTCAAAGATCCTTTTATTTGCATTTGTGGCAGTGGACTGGACCCAGAACCTCAAGACCCAAAGTGATGAAAGAGTTTCTAAGAAGGGTCCAGCAATAATTTATGGACCCTTTGTTTATAAACAGAACCAGTTAGTTTTAATTTCATGTACAAAAGAAACTTGACAATATTATCATATATGCAGTGTAGACACATAGTAAAACTATCAAAACCTTTTTCCTTCTCTAGAAAAGAAGAGAATAAGAATATCTTCACAGACTTTAGGTCAGATATGCTCTACTTCATGCCTGTGCAGGCAACTGCTGCCAGAGAGGTAGATTCCTTGCAACCCATGTTAATGATCAAGGAAGCAGATAAAGGTATCTCCCATTTGCACCTCCACAGTATATTCTTTGGAGATCAGACAAGTGATTAACCTTGAGAATCTTCCATTGTCTGTACATGGAGAGCATGAACATACATTTGTCGAAAAACTTAGTATCAAAAGTCAAAATTAATAAAAATGATTACATTTGTAATCAATGATTCATTGTTCTTTAAGTATAAAAACTACATCAAACTGTGTCTTTTGAGATTTTTTTTTCCAGAATAAAATCAGGCTTCTTTTGAGTTTAAATCCTCTCTTGATTTGTTAATAAGCTCATCAAATTTACTTGCCTCATTTTTTAAAGCTGACAATAGGAACAGAAATTAGTTATTCCAGATAACTTAAAAATACTTAGTTGATGATATAAGTCAGTCTATCTATCCAAAAAAAGCTAAGCCCAGTTACTTCATTACATATGCTACAAAATACACATGAAAAAAATCTATTTACCACACCACATGTCCAAAACTGTCCGTAGTCCCTGGTCACCTTACCACATGTCCAATTTGAGTTATAAGCACATGTTCTAAAATGGCATCTTTCTTTTCCTCCTATGGCATCTATTCAACTTCCTCTAAACACATGGTCCAAGACATGATGTTCTTCTTTCAGTATTCCTCTCAACTTTAGGCAATAGAAAAACTCCAAGTTACAGGAACCTGCATTGGGTGAATTTTCTCAGGCCTCACTCATGGTGTCTCCAAAAGTCTCTGAGTCAAACTAGATAAAACAAGCTCCAATACAAAGTTCAAATCTCCAAACACTTTAGAGTCATTCAGCATGTACCATCAGCTTATGCATATGAAGACTGTGAGTTCACCAGCCCGGGCTGAAGTTTATGACCCCAGCCCACCTTAGCCATCATAGCCAGGGTTCCATCCTCCTCCCAAAAATATCTAACCCTCTCTTTCTCTTTGAAGTTCCTTTTATATCTTTTCCCCTTGTTTTTCCAGCTTTCTGGGGGCCAGCCCTGTCAGTAAACTCTCACACCATAAAAGCTTTGCTTTTCTTTCTCCTCCCCTTCTATCCTTCTGAAAGAAAGAATATATATAAAGAAAGAAAGAATATATATATATATATTCATATATATATATATATTCATATATATATATATATGAATTCTAATAAAGGCTAGCAGTCACACTTTGGCATATAGTTAATCTAAGTGAAAGGCTGTGAATTTATAAAATGACCGATGAATTAAGTAGGACCCCGAGTTAGTGAGAGAAAAGTCAAAATATTTATTAGCACTACCGGGCGAGGTTCTGGGACTAACGGGCACAAGTCCAAGAAGTTGTACTCAGTGTACAACTGAGGCTGGTTATATACCCATGTTGTTTGGCCAGCAGAAACTTTAAAGGCAAGTCTGGAGCAAAGCAGGATTTGACCATAGTTTCAGCAGTTGTTTTGCAGATGGGCTGATTGTGGCTTGAGGCAACTTAATTCCTTTTTTGGCAAGCTTTTATCCTCTCCTGGGTCCAAGTCATTTCAGAGACATGTTGACCATTGAGTTTTGATCAACCTGCCCAAAACCTAACACTAAGCTTTTCTCATCTAGACCTGAAACAATAAAGTCAGCAAGTCAAATCTCCATAATAATAATGCAAGGTCCTTATTAAAATTTATAATTCTAAAGCAAAAAGGGGAAGTGTCTCATATTTCCTAGCTATACAATGTTACTTATCATGTGACTATCAACACATAACACCAGCTATGTTAATGGGATACTTCAACAGTATTAAGTGACTTTGTGAAATTACTGAAAACAATTAAGCAGAAAGGTTCAAAAAATATTAAAAAGTTTTTCAATGATTGGTACTAATATAAAAAATTATTATTGGCATAGATATTTAAATGTGAGTAACAAAATGACAAAATGTTCTAGCTAATTCCCTAGGTGATAATACCAAAATCTGAAAATTGAGCCTATTGGATAAGATAAAGAAAAAGTTGTGCTATTAACCAATGAGAAGCAGACTCTAAGTTTGTTGAGGACTCTCATATCCAGGTGGAATTCGCAGGATTCAATCCCTGCCTTGCTGAATGAAGGCTGCTGGCAGCTAGGGGCATAGCTGACTCACCATTATGACCTAAAATAAACAGAACACAGGCAAGCCCAAAATCTTTTTGAATTGATGTCTGACTGTACCCTGGTCTCTGCCCATTTGATGCCATCGGTGGTGCCACAGAAGGCATCAAGTGATGTTTCAACTGATACATCTATTTTTCTGTTACTCATAACCTATATAAATAAATGTTTATTAGAGTTTTGTTTGTGTGTGTGTGTGTGTGTCCAGCATTCCAAAGCAAAGAGTGAGGACTCATCTACTGGGTCATCTTCAGCACATAGGATCTGTCCTTTTTTAGGAATACCTAGTTTCTTAGCATCTGCTCTAAATCAAATGATTCCTCCTTTCTTCATCCATTTAAAAGAAGAGAATATTATTTATACTTGTGAAAACAAAAATATTCCAAGTGCCTTATTATTGTGGAATAGAGAGAAAACTTAGAGTACACTCATTTGTTAAAGTGTTATGTACCATAAAAGTCATGCTTTCGATATTTAGTGATTTATGTACATGCAAATGGGTGATAAAAAATATGCTAGATTACAAAAATGTCTATCCAATTTTATACTCTGATTATATCAGGCATGTATATGAAGTTTACTGAGTGCCATTCAAAATAACTAATTCTAAAAATTCGTTGTAGAGAAATAGCTATTTGGGTGGTTTATCTCCATTAAAAATAATGAATATACTTGCCATTCTTATTAACAGGAATTTTATGTTTTAAATTTGAACATTGGTGTTATTCCAGTCATATATGGTATGTAGTGAATCACAGTCTTAACATTACACTAACAAAATTAATAAATTCAAAATTAATACAAAATTAATAATGTACTAATGACTTCATTACTAGTTGAGAAGTTGTGCTATAATAGCAACATTCAACATTAGATCATCATGTGAAGTGTGTAGGAATTTTCATAGCAATTTGGGAGTCAATTACTAACAAAAGAAAGAGGAGTTTTGATTATGGATTAGGTATTTCATGCATAAACAGTTATTTATAGAAGTATATGATTCAGTAGTAATTTGTAAATAAAGGGGTTATCACATATGTTAGTTATATGTGAACTTTCAAGGACTTGAAAACTGAAGATTCCTAGTGAAACATAGATCAAGTATAACATTTATCAAGACATTTTTCCAAAGTCCTAAAAAATGAAAGATATTAACACACAAAGACATACATAAATTTTGAAAATGATATTTATCATTCAAGTAGTTAACATTTGAAATTAGGCTTCTGAGATAGTAGTGACAAAAAATATCTAGAACTATGAGAAAGAAGAATTCTAAGTAACTTTTATTCTCCAATTTAAAGCCTGATAAAAACCCAAATTTTGAAATTTGAAATAACAGGTTTCAATGATGGTAAAATATTGATGAATCTGGAAAAACCTATTTATTGAAAGCCAAATTGAAAACCCTAAATTGAAAACACGGTGACAGAAAAGTATATACAAGAGGGAAGCTGATTAAAAGAAAATCTATATTTTGAAATCTAGGTCAGGAATAAGGTCGAAAACAGTAGAAGAACAGGAACATTAAGGAATTTTGTGTGTGGATACACACATGTGCCTATCAAAGTAGAGCAAAACAAGACATGTAGTCCAAAAACAGCTCTGACATGAAAGATCCAGACATATAAGACAATGTACTATGGAGGGAGGGGAAAAAAAAATCGTCAAATGAAATGTTGTAGGGAATATCATAAAAGTAACTTAAGAGAACTAAAATAGCATAGCAATACATTTGAAAATTAATAGAAAGGTTAGAAAACAAATTTGATTAAATGTTACAGAATAAACAAAATAGTAAAGGAATACAACTAAGCATTTTCATACCTGAAAATTGGCAAAAGCTTACTCCCTTGAGTGTTTTAGGGGAAAGTTACTGAAAAGAAATAACATATCTATTATATATATATATACTATATGAGATATACATATCTATAAATACAATATGATGATGTGCTAGTGATAGAAATTATAACAAAGATGAGGAAGAAAAAGTATTCAACCTACAAAGACTAGAAACTCATTTAAGAAAGAAGATAAAAATATATTAAATGATGGTTTTGTCATCATTAAATTT
Organism: Uropsilus gracilis; assembly: GCA_004024945.1. NCBI lineage: Eukaryota > Metazoa > Chordata > Mammalia > Eulipotyphla > Talpidae > Uropsilus > Uropsilus gracilis. Next base: position 9,307 of record PVHY01005658.1, on the reverse strand, counting down.
ATATATAATAAAAAAGGATGATTAAGGAATATGTATAATATTAACAACTACATTGGAAGAATGGGGCAGTAAAAATGAATTAAGTAAGAAAGTTTGCAAGATATGTAAGGTGAATGCTTTCTGTTCATATTTGAAAGTGAAAAAAGATAGTACTACATGAAATTGTATGATAAATAAGCAGGGATACTATGTGCTATCTATATGTATAGTGATATGAAGAGAATCAGTTAAGAGTTCAACTGCATTTTGGGAAATGTTAATAGAGATTGAAGAATACTGGAAGATTGCTATTCTTACAGAGTTTATAAAGCTATTGATTTAAAAACTATAAATATATAAAACTTTGATTAAAATGAAAGACAAATTTCAATAATACTGAAAAGAAAACAAACATCTATAAATATATGATCCATGAGATGAATTATATTTATATATTATATGATGAGATTGCAAGTGTTCTTTTTTAATATATTATACTTCTCTGAGTTAAATAAGTTTTTCTTCAATGAGCCTAGATTATTCCTATAAATGGAATATAAAGACAGAGTAGTATATATAGAAAGTAGTAAGAAATCTCCAAAAATGTGATTATAGTATTTACATTGTAAGCAAATTATAATACCAAGAAATATTTTAGTCATTGACATATTTAAAGAGAATTAATACACATATAAATTAAAAGGATTTCCTGTTTATCAGGTATTTTAATGATTGTCAAAATGTAGACTTTAAAGACTGATTAGGCAATATGAATAAATGGGTTTGACATGATGTTAAAAAAGGAACTGTTCCATTATAATTCCATTATAATTTTTCTGTATACATTTTTAAAATACTGAATATTAGTCTCACTTCACCAGTGTGAAGCATTTTCCTCTAAGTGAGAACAGATGGTTTTTATTACTAATTTAGGATGTTTTTTTTTCTTCCCCCAATAACATAGACTCAAGTTATAAATGGGATTTTCCAGGCTTACTTCATTTTAGCCATATGTTTAAGAGAAATTCTGCTTACTCATAAGAGACAAGACTTTATGCTAAGCAAAAATGGATTTGTTTGACATCTGTAATGTATTGCAAAGCATCTCTTGCTATCATAAAGAAACATCTGCTCTCCAGTTGTTCACATAACTTGTTACTAAATTGCCATGTGAAAAACTACAGCTAAGGCAGAGTTTTTCCCACATACCAGTAAGTAGAAACATTACTGTCAAATAATATCACTAAATAAATTCTACCCAAGATTTCATAAATGAGTAGTCCAGGATTAAATAAGAGAAAGATTTATGAGTTTTAAAATTCAACTGGATTCCAGATAGAGCATTTAATCTTCTGTAATTACAACTCTCTTTGGATTAGAGTCACAATCCCATAGATGCCTAGTGAATGATTCAGATCATAGTCAAGGAAAAAATTAAGAATCTCTTGATTGAACAACAAAATAAAACTTAAATTATCCCTTAATTTATTTTTTTTGAGTGGTGGCTTCTAAATTTTATATTAATTAAACTTGAAGGTCATCATCTGTTTTATCTCCTATATTTCTAATAAACTTAATCTAGTAATTTTCTAGGTACTCATGTCTGACAAGGACAAAAAAATTCCAAAATACCTCACTAATTCAAGCAAAACTTTTAAATGGTCATTTCAGATTCATAAACTAATTAGAATGCTGTATGCATTTCAAACCTGGTCAGTTACTAACTTTATCCTCATATAATGACCGGTCTTTTTGATGAGATAATCTTATTCTTGAACTTCAATTTAATTCAATTCAATTTGGAATCAAATTCTCATACACTGACATGAAAAGAAATAAATTTTCTAACATTTGGTGGGAAAGGTTGGTAATACTTCTATTATTTATTCTCTGACATGGTTATATTGACCCCTTTATAACTCTAAATTTCTTTATGTGGAAGCTAAAGAAATAAAATGTCTTATTCTCCTTTTCTCAGTTTTTTTTTTAATTCAAAAATTTCATCTAATCACTTTGGTTCATTTCAGTATTTATAAAGGCTATCCAAGAATATTCACTGTGATAAATGCTACAAGAAAGAGCTCTTACACTTAGGGAACTGGGGACTAGAGAGAGCAGTATTAATAAAAGACTAAAAATTGTACATTTTAAAAATACACAGTAATTTATGAATATGTTGAATTTTAACTATTAACAAAAAAAATGCTCCAAGGAACATAAAAGAAAAAAACAAAGTATCCAAGTATCCACCTATCAATTTCAATAATATCAACATTCGGCCAATTTTACTCATTTTTAAGTCCCCCATTTCCCCACATTCAATGAACAACAGAACTATTTTGAAGCACATCCGGAGAACCTGTCATTTCATCAGTAAATGCTTCTCTTTGTACCTTTGAGAAATAAATATTCTTTGGCTTTTGATAATTTATTTAATAATCAAGTATGAAATATCTTGCTCATAAAAGCAATAGTCTTTACGTTATATGCAGATGATTTCCTTACATGAGGAAATAAGAAAGGGAGAGAGAGATTTACATTCCAAGTTGACTCTTTTTTTTGTCTATTTGTTCTAATATTAGATGATGAAGAAAGGTTTTTATGTTCCTTTGTAATCTCCTTATTCTCCATTTTCTCACCCTTTGCCTTTAGTCGTGTAAGTGGTAATTGATGTTTGTGCTCCTCTCAGTGATCTCCCTGGTTCCACCAATTTAGTAAATTCTGTTCTTAAGACATAACTTGATTATTTTATTCAAGAATTCATATAAGGGAGTCAGTCCCTTCTAGAGCAATCCTTTCTAATGGGAGGAAATATAACCCCTATAAGGCAGAGACTGGATTACATATTCCTATGTTACATCACAGATCAAAGAAATAGTCACTTCTAAACAGTACTGGTTACATCTTAACTGAAAGAAGATAAAAGACATAAATGTCCCTGTTTAATACTTTAAACCCTAAAGGGCTACCTTTAATGGGTTTTATATCTCACTTGGCAAATGGGGTTTCAATAAATGTCATATTATAATAATTCTGACAAGGTGAGTCATCTATGTCAGATCATAAAGAGAAAAGTATCCATGGATTTTGTTCACCCGCTCCTCAGTGATTTTAGAATTGTTCTCATCACTGTCACAAAAAAACCCAGAACTACTGTTAAAAATGGAAATCTGCCAACAGATGCTATAATGTGAAAAACATGCTGGCATATTTTGTGATAAACTATGATAACTTGAAAAGTGGAAACTTCACATTTTTTTTGTTTTATTTTAGAGATTTACTAATTGTAACAAAATTTTATGTTATTTTGTCACTATTTCAATATATTACCTTTTAATTTGCAGAAAATTATTGAGGAAATTACAGTGTACACTCTTATTAATAAGATGTGTAACACTGAAACACACTAAACTAAGCTAAACATTATTTTCAGCTAGGACATTTAAAAAACATACCATCACATCACCTAAATAAGTTCTTACACAAGAAAATTCTGCTCTCTTACTCCTATTGCCTTTCTAATTCTTATTGTGTTATTTTGTTAGAAGTATGACTTCAAAATAGTATTTAAATAGATATCATATGTAATATATAATATACATATTATATGCACTATATAGCATATATGCATTATATATACTATATATTATATATATCTCACATGCAATATATGCTATATATATATAACATATTTTATTTTTTAAAAACACTTGCTGGTTTTTTTACTGTGGATGTTTGGTTGTTGGAAAAACAACCAAACATCCACAGTTCTCCACTACCTCCATCAAGCTCCCCTCTATAGCCCCCTCCTGAATATCTTAGTCTATTGTCTATTTTCAAGGGTTAGTTTTACAGTATTTTATTTGATTCTTTGTTTGGTTTCTCTAGATTCCACATGTATGGGGAACCATCTGATACTGATCATTCTCCTCTGGTTCACTTTACTTAGAAATATCCCCCCCCCCCATTCCATCCCTGTTGCTGCAAATGGCATGTGTTTATCTTTTTTGATCACTTTTAATATTCCATTGTGTGTGTGCACACATATTTTTGATCTTTCATATATATTGATCCACTTATCTCTTCTGAACATTCAGGTTGTTTCTGTATCTTGCCTATTGTAAATAGTGCTGCTCTAAACATAGGGGTGCAGGTTTCTTTTGAATTAGTGCTTTGAGTCCTTTGGATAAAATACCTAGGAGTGGAATTTCTGGGGAATGTAATGGATCCACTTGCAGTCTTTCAAGGAATCTCCACATTTCTTTCCACAGGGGCTGAACCAGTCTAAATTCTCACCTAGAATTTAATAGAGATTGTTTTACTCCACACTCTTGCCAGTGCTTGTTTTCAGTTTCTGTTTGATTGTTTGGTTTTTAAATATGGTTTATTCTCACATTTGTGCGGTGATATTTCATGTATTTTGATGTACATTTCCCTGATGATAAAGTGATGATGAGCATTTTTCACGTGTCTGTAGGCCATCACCTTATTATAACTTCTTTGGAAAAGTGCATATTTAGTAATTCTATCCAATTTTTGATTGAGCTGTTTTCTTTTTACTGAGTTGTATCTTTTTAGATCTTTGATATTAGTCCTTTTATCAGATATGGTGTGTAAATATTTTCTCCCATTCAGTAGGGTGTCTTTTTGTTTGATCACTGCCTTTATTACCACACAGAAGCATTTTAGTTTGAAATAGTCCCTGTTTTTTGTTGTTTTTTTTTTTCTTTTTATCTTGTTTCTAGAGATAAGTCTAAGATATTTCTGCACTTTATGTCATGGAAAATTTTTTGCCATTTTTTTTTCTTTTCTGTGTATTTTATGATCTTTTGTCTTACATTAAAGCCTATAATTCACTTTGAGTTGATTTTCATGGTGAGATAAATGGTCTAGTCCAATCCACTATTCTGTGCATCATTTATTAGATGGATTCTTCTTATTACAGTACATATAATTTGTTCCTTTGTCATATATTATCTATACATAGTATACATGGTTTCATTTCTGGGTTCTCAGCTCTTTCCCATTAGTCTGTGTGTTCATACTTGTTCCAGTACCAAGCTGTTTTAATTAATTATGATTTTACCCTATACTTGAAGTCCAGAACTGTGGTACATATTTTCCCTTTTTAGTAAAGAAACTATGTTTTTTGTGGTCCCATATAAATTTCCATATTCTTTTTTTCCCACTATATCTTTGATGACTGTAAGATAGTATTATAATTTATTGGACTATTTCTGAGGTTTTTTTGCTTGTATTAATTTTTTTTGTATTTATATGAGTGTAAGTATGTTTCTAATCTTCTTGGGTTGTCTGTTTCATTATAAAGGAAAACTAGTGAATGATAGAATGGGACTGTGTGGCTTATTATCATAGACAAAACATGTTGGTTTTTAATTATGGATACCTAATATGTGCTGTTAGACACAATTCCAATATGGTATATGCATACAGTGTTTTTATAGAAACACAGTCTTTTAATAAATGTTAATAATAAATATTCCTTTTAGTGAGAAACATATCTTTTAAAAAATAAAATAATTATATAGAATTATATAGAAAACTTTACTGAGTATTTTTAATTTCACAATAAGAAATCATTACATCATATAGAGCAGTGCACAGCTTAGTAGGAAACATGATTTTTCATAGTAAGAGAATCATTATAGTTGCCTTACTGATGAAGAGAGAGTGAGAATCCCAGAATCTCACTAATTTTTTATTAATAAATATTAGAGAAAATACACTTTATTATTTATTTTCAATGTGTATCATTTTCTTATATCACTGTTTATTTTTGATGGCATAGAATTCCTCTCTTCAGGGGTGCTCACCACCGTCCCTTACCACCAAAGAACCCATTTTTTACACCATGCTGCACAATCTTTTCCTCCCATCTATTAACACCATGCACCTTCCCCCTGGTATCCCCCTTCTCATTCCATTCTGAATGCTTCAGACCTATGTCAGTTTTTAACAGTCTATTTGAAAGTTTATCTTTGTCTGACCCTTTATTTGCTTTCTCTGTATTCCACATCTAAATGAAACCATTTGGTTTCATTTAAAAGACATTGCATTTTAAGTAATACACTGAATAATTTCCCACCCATCTAATAAAAGTAAACAACAGGAAAATATTGGAAAGGACAGGAAGTGTTGTCTAGGTTATGACCTAGATAAGCCAGTTATAAAACAGGTAGAGTAATGGGTAACCTTTATTTGAAATGATAGTTATTAAGGTATCATTTTGTTTTATAATATCAATATCATATTAAAAATTCTTCACATCTTATAAATACATGTTCAAATATTTAATAGTGAAATTATAAGCTTCCTGGGATTTGTCTTAAGTTAATCTGATTGTAGGAATTAGGGAATGGAAAGTTGAATTAATGAAATTCTCTTTGATCATATAATGTAGTAATAGTTGTACGTTGGTGCTAACGACCAGTAGATGGGTCCATGGAGTTAAATGGATTTTTCTCTTTACGCTTGTGCTTACTTATTGAAAAAGTCAAATAAAAAGTTTAAAAAGTAACAAAATACATTGGTAAGTTAATATCTATTTCTAAGTTATACAGCACCATTTTAAAAATAACATTTTAAGTGAAATATATATGTCGTACCATCACAAGTTGAAGTTGTTGAATAAAATACCACTGGTAAATTGGATGAAAGATTTAATGAAAGCTTGGAGTCTGCATATTACAGAATAAAACTAGAGCATTCCCCATTGATAATATTAAAAAATTAACTGCCCAAGGCAGATATTTGATGTTGAATTCACTATGTCCCAAAGAAAAGTATATCCAAAAGAAAGCTTAACTTTTGTAAAATTTATTAAGCATAAAAATGCTAAGAAACCTACAAAAATACAGAGTCATCATATCTGGAGCTGAAAAATAAAATAGCTATGTATATCTGATATATCATAATACACTATAAAGAATATGACATTTCTAGTAATAAAGGCTAATATTTATTTATTTACTTATTTATTTAGAAGGTAGAATTTTGATTCCTTGGGGGTTTTTAGTGAGTTCTGTGTCAATCTCCAGTGAACTGGAACATGTGAGATAATGGATTATTTATACACTGTAAATCTACTTTCAGTGAGCTGGAAATGTGGTGGATAATAGGTTGTTTATGATTTGCAAATCTGTTCAGTGAGCTGAAAATTTGTCAGATAATAGGCTGTTTATGAATTTTAAATCAATATTCAGTGAGCTGGAACTATGTTAGATAATGGGCTATGTGTGAGTTGTAAATCAGTTTTCAGTGAACTGGAAACATGGTAGATAATGGGTTGTTTCTGGGTAGTAAATCTGTTTCAGTGAGCTGAAAACATGGTAGGCAATAGGTTGTTCCTGAATTGTAAATCTACTTTTTAGTGAACTGAAAACTTATTTAATAAAAGACTCTTTGTATGTTATAAATCTGTTTTCAACAAGAATGAAATGCCCCAGAAGAATGGATTCATTTAACTAAAAGATCCCAGTTTAGAAACAGGTTACCTAGCAGTTTCCTTATGAGTAGTAGATCTATGAACAGTGAGTGATTCAGTATGTGGAATGACACTACCCTGTTCATATAAATGTAAATTAAGTCTATTTTCAGCATGTTGTTCTCTGCTGAATAATGTTTTCTACTGAATTTTGGGTAATGAAGTAAAGTTACTAATGTTCTGCCCCCAGTGATATATAACCAGTCTAGTTTCTGAAATGAATTGAGATTGTTAATTTTTAAGTCACCAATTTTCAGCGATTACTCAGAAAATGCTACAAAAAAAGAAGCACAAGTTAATGGCCTTCAAATCAACATAACATACTAATATGTGAAAAGACAAAGATCACCAGATATTTAAGAATGTTCCAAATGTGAAAAATAAACCAAAACTGTAACAGACAAAAAGATAGCAATAGAAATTGGATAAGCAGAGAATGGTAGAAAAGTTTGAAAGTGTTATTAAGCCATCCCAGGAAGGTATGCATCAATAAAGTTCTAAAAATCTGTAAAAATAAAATAATAAAACCAATAGACTTATAGTCAAACATAAACATGTGTCACATAAGGAAATGGGTATATGCCACACAGTGAATATAGACTATATAAATTTCAACTTTCGTATGTTCTGAGTTGAAAATAAAACTTGAAATCTCAATGAGGAGACAACACAGAACATAAAACGAAGACATGTAATGAAAAAAATAAATTTAAAGTGCATTATTGAAACAAAAGCAAGTATTTTAACGTTACAGTTAAAGACGAGTGAGAAAATGGAGAAAATGGTCACTGGATGGGAAGGCAGGAAATAAAAATTTGGGGAGCATTGATTTTTCAATCCTTTATCCATTTTTTTTTAAAGTAGACAAATTTTATTCAGTGATCCTGTATTTTTATTATTTTCATTTAGGTTTCTATCACCAGTCACTCTTAAATTATGCCTAATTTATTAATGTAGTAAATGCTCAGAGAATCTTTTAAAACAGTGTCATTAGAACTATTGAATAATTGATATGCACAATTACCCCACCATTTTTTTTTCAAAAACTAAGAGAGAGTTACATTTCTGCTCACAAAGGATTTTTTTTTCAAACATTTAAAGCAATTTTAGCTGGGACTGATTTTTCAGATTCATAAATACTGTGTTTATATCTCAAATCTTTCTTAACACTTTTTGACAACTTTTTCTAAAGCAAATACCTAACCATTTTTGCCTACATTCAATACCATTTATGTTGTTAATTACAGAGTCACATGCAGTGCTATTATCTTTCTCACTCTGTACTTTCAAAGGACCTGCCTTTAGTTATTTATAAATGGTATACCAATAAAATATCAAAATATATTGGAGAGATTACACATCATAAAATCAATTTAAGCCATTTTTTTTTCAGTGTTCCCTTCCACAGTTCTTGCATTCTTTTTGTGGTTTAAAACAGGGGTTTTCTAAGTTTTGCGCAAAATTGCCAAATTGGAAAAATCTTTCGATTGCTTACATGTGTTAAAAGAAATTCCTTTATATTCCTGAAGACATATCCTTCTCTACTTTATTTCATTCTCTTCTGTCATTAGACTCCTGTTGTGCCTTAAATCTTTAAGAAAAGTACATCAGAATGTAAAGCATGTCTAAAAACTTCTATGTTGACAAATTATTTGCCAAGTATAGAATTCTAATGTAAGAGTCCATTATTTCACCAAATTTTGAAGCAGCATCCCAGTGATGGTGGTTAAAAGGTAACTTTTGTTCTGATTTTTATTTCTTAACCTATAAACAGCTTTCAACTTTCCCTATCCCTTTCCTTGTTCTCCCCTCCCCTCCCCTCCC
>PVHY01005657.1:0-81116 GCA_004024945.1 Uropsilus gracilis | reverse complement strand
TTTTGGAAGAGCAGATCCTCGAAGGGACATCCATCAGCTGATGGTAGTTCTCCTCTCTTGGGGCTTTGCTGTGGGGCCACTGCCATTAGAGAAGCCTCTTCTTTTTGAGTCTGGGTCTTGCTATTTTTGCCCGTGGAGCCGCAGGCTACTGTTGCCCGAGGTACCACAGACTCAAGCAATCCCCTGCCTCAGCTTCCCAGGTAGCTGGGATTACAGGCGTGCGCCACAACGCCTAGCTATTTGGGGCTAGGTCTCACTGTGTTGTCCCGAGCAGGACTCAGGCCGCTTCCCTAGCACCGACTGCTTTGCAGGCTGATGATATCAGGCACGAGGCAAGATGCCCGGCTTTCCGTGGTATCTTCCCTCTAAACAGAGAGGGTGTGCAGTGCCCTTGTTGACATGTTCTCTGTGCCAAGTTTTTTGTTCAAATCTCCTCGGTGACATTGTAGGCGTCATATTTTATTGGTTCTCCCAGTTCACTGCGTGTGGTGCTCGCCTTGTTCCCCTTGAGTCCTGCCCAGGTGGCACATGTTAAGGGACTTTCCACCAGTATCTCACTGGTTTGGTTTCTATGGATGGATATTGTCTTAAGGTATCACTCCCCCTGATTAGAGCTCTTGTGTTGAAGGCAAATCCAGGGGAGACTGTGGCGGGCGTACTGCCCGACACTCCCCCCCCCCCCCAACCATCCCTGTGATGTCAAAGGGCTCAGGATGTGCGGTGGCCAGCCTGGCCCGACCTCCCTCCGGGGCCCCACCCCGCCTGACCTGGGGGAAGCGCGAGGGACCGCTGCGCACAGACGGCGCCACGGTCACGCCGTGGTGGCGTGGCTGCGGGGTGCGCGGGCACAGAGGCCCGCGTGGGCACAGAGGCCCGCGCAAACCCTGGGCGCTGCCGAGCCCAAGCCCGGGACGGGTTCGGCCAAGTTATTTTGTTCTTTAGATCACAACCTCTGTGCTTTTTTTTTTGGATACCTCCCCCTCTCTCCTCCCTCTGGTGCCCTTTCCATTCTCTCAAAGCCCACTCTTTGTTGTTTACTAGTTGTGCTATGTCCATTAGTCTCTTTCTTATGGCAGTGTCCTTTCACTGGGTGAGGGTGATCTCAAACTTCTGTTTGTTACCTTATTGCCATGATATTAAAATATAACAATAAATCTGCTATTTTATGAACTAGCTTCCTTTGGAGTATAGACACATTAGATCAGACTTACTTTTCTATTCTATAATTTTAATTCAGCTTTTCACCACCGTGTCTCTTAAGTTAGCCTAATATATAACTGTTCAATTTAAATCAAAGAGTTATATATTTTAATATCTGAAGAAAATATGCAGAGTAAGATCTAGGCATTAAACAAAACACAATACAGCAATGCATAATGCTGGAGAGTACACTCAATACCCAGTGAAGCTAAAAACACCAGTGACTGACCCCTTTATTTTATAGATAAGGTAAAAGTCATAGAAAATTTTGATAAATTGGGTTCAAATAGAAACATTTAAAACTAAAAATAGATTTAAAAATTCACCTAACAGTGACTTTTCCATAATATACTGAGTAATAACTTCATTTCTAAGTTACCGAAATGGCAACCTCAAACAGCACACAAATAAAGGCAAATGGAGAGGCTTATTGAATTCAATGAAATGTTAAATATCAAATCAATGAAAACACAAGTATACAATAGGGAATTAAGCACAGTAGGTAGTTAATAGTTGACTTCTTTCATTCCAATTTGCTGTTGAACTATAGTCTCTTTCATGGCAGAATAGATTTATCTACCTGACAGAATATGTATTTTTAAATTTTTAAATTTTTTCTTTTTTTTTTTTGAGGCTAGGTCTCACTATTTTTGCACGTGGAACTGCAGGCTCGAACCGCAGGCTCTCGTTGCCTGGGGTACCACAGACTCAAGCAATCCCCAGTCTCAGCTTCCCAGGTAGCTGTGTATTTTTTTATATTTTTTTGAGACTAGGTGTCGCTATGTTGCCCAGAGTAGTCCCCATCCCACAGAATCAAGTGATCCTCAGCCGCAGCCTCCCAGGTAGCTGGGATTACTGTCACCTGTCACAGGGCCTAGCTGCTTTTTCGAGAACCAGGTCTCGCTATGTTGCCTGGGGTAGTCTCAAATCCACGAACTCAAATGATCCCTAGCCTCTTGACTGTCAATTCTTGGATTATAGGGGTGCACCACCATGCCTGGCCTGATAGACTATGTAATGGCTAATGATTTCCAATTTTATACCTCATCATTTAAAACAGGGAATGTTTAAATGATTTCTTAAGGTTTTAAGATTTCTTAGGGCTCTAAAAAAGGGACTCAACTTGAATTAAGGCACAAATTCTGAATCAATTTGGACCAGAGGACAGACTTAATTAGAAATAATTCCATTTAAATCATAATAATAGGGAAAGAGGGAAATTTTAGAGAAGGGATACATACCAAACCAGGTATTTACCAAAATAACAATTTGGAGAAATGCACTGAAAATCTCTATTACTTTTCCATTGAAAAATATTACATGAAGTTCAAAGTAAACTCTTTGGGGGGCATCTTTCTGAAGCAATCTTAGCAATCTTCAGGACAGTAGGATGGTCTGAGAAACCTGCAACTTTAGATAAAGGACTTTCCTTACTCTCTTGAAACATCCCAGTTCTGTGCTTATAAGCCTTACATCCTCGGTTTAAGACTTTCTAGTTCAGTTTCACTAGAGAACAAGCCTCTCTTATCTGTCAAAAAAGTGGAGGAAGAAATCTTTTTGTAATATTTGGGATTGGGCTTGAAGGAGAGTTAACACAGCAATCTGAAGATGATGTAAAACTGGCTTGGGGCTGCATATGATAACTTGACTTTCACTGTGTTCCCTTTGTCACTAACCAATAAGGCTGGTTTGCTTTGCCTGGTCGTTGGTGCGAACACTGTGATTTATGCTGCTTACTTTCTGAGGGTCTGGAATTTTTGTAGTTGCTAAGTAAAGGGTGCTTTAGTGATCAGACCCTGATAAAAACTCTAACCTATTAGTCTCAAACTGACTTCCCCAGGCAGAAACATCATGTGTTGTGTGTCATTTTCTCTGATGGATGGAATGCGTGCTCTGTGAGACATGGGAGGGAGAGAATGTAGGAATTCTGGACATTCCTTCAAACTCCACCTGTGTGTTTTTGCTTATTGATCCTTACTGTCCCATAGTAACAACTCTTTGTTATGAGTACAGTGATATGTCTAGTACCATGGATTCCTTCTAATAAATCATAGCAGTGCCATGAAACTGAATATAGGACCTTACATTCTAGGTTTATCCTGTGCCCCAAACCTGAACCTCATTTTACTTTGTATGGCCTTATATTCTAATCCGTCAGTTTTTCTCTAAAGCTCTGTTGCAATATTTTGACATCAGTGTTCCCTTTCAAATTCTATTTGACCATATGGACTAATACAGTTTTTCAGTATTGTAATATCATTTTAGTTCAGGCTTGTGTGAGAACAGAAATAGGTGTGGCTAATATGTCATGTCTTTCTCTTATCCTAGTCATCTTTTATGAATAAATACCCTGAAGTTTATCTTTATATCAATCATCATTTCATCTCTTATTTTATGTGATTTTTATGACATTGTTTTTTTCTGCCATTATTAGAGTCATCTTTATATTAGGTTCTAAGTTGTAACTAATTTCTTGGTATTACTCCTTATAATTTTGCTTTGTGCCTATTTGATTTTTTAAATGAAATATGACTCTAGGGCCTCATTAACTCATCTTTTAGCTTATTTTATAGTTACTATCTTCTCACTATTCCTTTAAAGTACAGAGACATTATTTAGTTTTTTGATATTTTATATAATAATTTACAAACAATGCTTCTCATTTCTCACATCTTGTGTTCTTTTAATCCTCTTTTTTTCTCTCTTTTAAAAAATACTGGTTTAGCCAGAGTCCCAGATTTACTTTTCTATCTTTTAATCTTGGAACGAACAACTATTTCCCCACTTGCTGTTTGCTCCAGAATAATTAGTGTAGCATTTATTTCTTTTCTTGCCACCATAATAGATGCTCTTCAATCTGAATCAGCAGTTATATTTTTCTCACATTCTTTAATGTATTTTATATTAGTTGTGAGTTGGAGTAGAGATTTTTTTCTCTATTACTTCTATTTCCATATCAGTTTATTTTGAATCTTTGTTCAATATTGTCAACTATCATCTATCCCAGATACCTTTTAATAAAAAGTATTTCATATTGATTTTTTAAAATGAAATTTCTAAACTTAGTGGGAACATGGGTAAGTTTAACTGACAATAAAATGACCCTGAATATGGGACTACCTCACATCACATACAAGTATTTAGAAAAGGTACTCATTTTGCATTGACAAATTAGGGGGAAAAAAAAAAAAACAACAAAAACAAAAAACCTTCCTGAGGAGATAGATCACAAGCCAGAGAGCAGTGCTTGGTGAGTGAAGCAAGAGAGACTTTGTCACTCCAGTTTTTTAGCGAGTCATAAGCTACACAACCTTAACAAATGGTCATACATAAAAGTATATCACATAATCTAATAAGAACAGCAGATATTTAACCAATTTTAATTTTTTTAATTTTTTAAATTTTAATTTAATTTAATTCAATTTTTTTTTTTTTTGAGACTAGGTCTCGCTATTTTTGCCTGTGGAATCGCAGGCTCTCGTTGCCTGGGGTACCACAGACTCAAGCAATCCCCAGCCTCAGCTTCCCAGGTAGCTGGGATTACAGGCGCGCGCCACCACGCCCAGCTATTTTTTTGGAACTAGGTCTCGCTATGGCCCCAGGCGGGACTCGAACTGCGATCCCTAGCACTGGCTGCTTCGTTAGACTGAAGCTTACAGGCACGAGCCACCGTGCCCGGCCTAACCAATTTTTAAACCAATTTTTTTTAGGTCAGAGTTTTATGACCTAAATAAATTTTATGATGAGTATTATCTAATCTTTGTTTTAGTGATCTATAGCTAGTATGGGAAAATGCATTTTAATGACTAATGTATTTCATTTTCAGCCCACATAAAGTTGTTAACAAAGAGACCCTGACATAGAATGTGAGATGACATTTTATATAATTTCACAGATAAGTTTAAAGCATTACAAATGTGGACCGTTTGACAAGTGACAACTTGCAGCATATTAACATATTAACTCAGTAAAGTTGTTATTTAAAGAATCTAGAATTTTAATTTTAATAACAATATTTATGAGATGAATTTGCAACCAACTATTTTCTGCACATCCTCCTACTATGAATTTAGTTGTCTGGAAGCCATCCAACATCTACTTAGGATTGTTTTTAGCACCTTTTAATGCAAACACTTCATAGAGTAACCATAAATTTCTTTGGAGAGCAGAACTGACATTCTTGGTGGATAAACTAAGATTAACATACTTTAAAAAACTAAATCTGTCTTGAAAATATGTTTCCTTTTAGCACCAAGAGTTGCTGATGGTCTCATAACCAAATGTATCCACAGTATATGCTATGGGATTATGAAGTTGAATTTCCAAAGCTCTGACAGTGTTCTCTGGTTGTTACCACTTAAAATATTTTAATATTGTTTACTTCATATTATGAGTATATTAGTTCCAGATTTCTCATGGAATAAGAGAGGAGAAAAGAGAAGTTTTCAGAGCCATTATAAATACAGAAAAGATAAAGTGCATAAAAATAGAGAAAATAAAGTATTAGTTAAAAAACATTGAAAAGTGATATTGAATCATCATCCAGTTCATCATCCAGTTATTTTTTCACAGTTTCTCTAGTTCTGAAACCCACAAATGCTGACATATACTTCAAAATTCATAACTGTTAATTGTATCCTTTGGTTACAAGTTTAAGAGCACTTATTCATTGAAATGATATATGTAATGGATTGTATTTAGGAATTTATAGTAAGTATATAAAAATAAAATAATATAGAACTTAGATCAAGTATCATGCATGTAGAACAAGATCTGGCACTGCCATTTTACATTCAATTCAACTTCTTTAGATTTTGATATTGCAGCTAATGTTACAAATAATATACTAACAAATGTTTGAGGTATTTGGTGACTTTTTCTTTTTTTCTTTTGGTTTAGATATGTGTGATCTAGAAGGATCTGAAACATTGATATGTTTTATTTTTGTACAAATTATTATTACAATATCTTCATTTTATGAATGGTTTGAGAAGATATGTAGTCCTATAACCTGAGAAGTGGAAAATTCCACAATCTTATTTAGAAATTTAGAATTGCATCTATAGTTAGAAAATAGTGTAGGATCCACATAGAATTTACTTAATAAATCTTGGTAAAATGTGGTTAGTTAATCTCTGAACACACTTTTATGCCTCACAGTTCCATTTGATTGCTCCATTTGGATAAAGGAGTTGTTTATCCTGAACAGAAGTTGTCTCCAGGAAGGTAAAGAGATAATCTGTAAGGACAAAACAGGCAATTAATTGCCTGGAGCCTCATTACAATGAAAGATGAGAAATGTACTTCTCATCATGAAGAAAAAATTCTGTGAAATTATCAAAACAGGCAAATGGGTTGAACAACTAGAATGGCATTAAGATAAATTAATGAGAGAAGTTACTGAGTCATGGGGTGTTATGAAATGAAGAAGTTGACCAAGTTGATGATTAATATATATAAGAGTAATGCATGAATCAATCAAACTATTAATGAAATAACCCTGTAATGGATGTGTAATGATTTTTATTGGATAATAGTGGGACTCAAAGAAATTAAAGAATTTGCTCAAGCATTACCCAACTTGTAACATATATGAATAGAATCCTGTTCAGTCCCAAAAGTATATCAAATTTTGGTGTTACCACAGGTCAAAGTAAGCAAAATTAACCTTGCAAATGATATTACAGAGAAATATTTTTTTATCAGTCTTACCAGAGGTTGACAACTTGATTAATCATCTCAAAGAAACAACTATTGGATTTTCTAATTTTCACTGTTGTAAGTTTGCTTCCTGATATTTAATTTCCACTTTTACTTTTATTATTGCTTTAAAAATATTTATTGAGGTAACATTGGCTTACATTATTGGTGGGGTTTTGGAAGTACAGCCTTACGATCCCCAGAATCGCCAGTGAAGTGTAGCCACTACCAAGTCACCTATTGTCCTCTACCCTCTTTTTGTGCCTCCTTCCCTCTTTGCTCTAACTCCTCCCCCAGCACGCCCTCTCTGGATGCTTCAAATCTGTAGTCAGCTTTCAAAAGTTAATTTTCAAACTTGCTTTATCTGATTCTTAGTTTCTCTATATTCCATATATAAATTACACTATCTGGCATTTATATTTCTCCTTCTGGATCTTTTTATTAATCATTTTGTTGTTTGCATATTTATGTGTGTATATATATATATATATATATATATACATATATACATATATATAGAACCACAATTGCATTCTCCAGCGTTCTCCCTTCATCCTATCACCTGTGAATTTTCATCTTATTGTGGTCCTCCCTTCCCCATTTTATCCCTCCCTCCACCATTCCCTAGTTGCCTGCCCCAGCTCCAACACCAGTCTATTTTGACTATTTCCTGGCCCTTTATTTGTTGTTCCAATAGTCTATCTATAAGTGAGACTATGTGGTTTCTGTCTTTTTCTTTCTGTCTTATTTCTGCTAAGATAGTTCCCTCTAGGAACTATATCCATCCATGTTATTATAAATGCCTTATATCTGTTATTTTTGATTGAAGAATAAATTCCATTGTGGAAATACATCTTTTTCAACCATTCATCAATTTTGGGGCATTTGGGTTGTTTCCATATCCTGGATATTGTAAATAGTGCTGTGATAAACATCCAAGTACAAGTGTCCCTTTGAATTAGTGTTTTGGTGTCCTGAGGGTAGATCCCCAGAAGTGGGACTGATGGATTGAATGGTAGTTCCATTTTCAATAGTTTGAGGGTACTCCACACAGCTTTCCATAGTAGCTGGAACAGTTTGCATTCCCACCAGCAGTGTATAAGTGTTCCTTTATCTTCATAACTTTTTGTTGTCCATTTTTTGGATATGAACCATTCATACTGGTGTAAGATGGTATCTTATTATGGTCTTGATTTGCATTTCCCTGATTATTAGTGCTGGTGAACATTTTTTCATTGTCTTTTGGACATTTGTATTTCCTCTTTGGAGAAGTGTCTTTTTAGTTTCTCTTTCAGCTCCACCCATATTACCCTAAATGACATGAACTTATCTTTTTTGATTGCTAATTAAAATTCTATTGTGTAAAATTGACACATCTTCTTGATCCACTCATTAGTATTGTAGGTACTTCAATTGTTTCCAGAGTTTAGTTACTGGAAATAGTGCTGTAATAAAACATGAGAGTGTGAGTTCCTTTTTGAAATGCTATATTTGAATTTGGTGGTGGTGGTCGGGGAGACACCTAGAAGTGGAATTACTGAGTTTTATGGAAGATCCTTTTTTAGTCTTTAGAGACACCTCCATACTGCTTTCTATAGAGTCTATATCAATCTACAAATCTTCCAGAAGAGTGGGAATCTCTGTATCCTTGCCAGCACTTTTTATTTTGTCTTTGATATAAGCTATTTTACTAAATGTGAGATAGTATCTCATTATGACTTTGATCTGCAAGGGAATGTTGCTTAAATTTCCTGCCCTAAATAAGTTTGTTGATTTGACATAAAATTCCATTGTAATTTTGATCAAATTTATACATTGGCTAGTCATAAGGGAAATGCAACTTCTGAAAATATTTTTGTAGGCTTCTTTTTGCTAGCCCTTAATAAGTCAGATAGGACTAAGACAAAAGGTGCTTTTTAACTGCTTAGTAACAGGAGCAATGTTTCTGAAATATTTTAGCTGTGACATTTGCTTTTGTCATTTGGCACCTCTCTATTAATCATGTACTGCAGTTGGAATAAGAGACATTTAAAGACTCTAAAAATCCATTTTGCCAGTAGACAGATAGATCTGACTTAACTCTCCCTAGTTATCAAGAGTAACTATACCATCATAGATGAGCCAATATGTAATAGAAAACACAAAAAAGTAAGAAGTATCTTATAATCCTTGTCATATTAAATCTTATTTTTAATTTAGTTTCATTCTGTGTATTTAAAGCAAAATTTAGAGGAAACTTCAAAGAAAAGGCATAAACAAAGGCATACATATATTCTCAGGACCTACTGATTTAAATGTGGACAATAAAGAAACAATAAGACAATTAAGAGGAAGAAACTTGTAACTAAAATAAGCTCACCATATTCCATGACATCAGTGATAATGAAGCTTAATCACTATAATAAGGAAAACAAAAGCAAAAATTAGGATTACCTCAAGTTATAAATAGCTTTTACATAGTGAATATATAACTTAAAAGAAATTTCATTCAATGGGAGAAAATACAGAAGTAGGGAAGATAGAGAGAAGGACAAGGGGATAAAGGGAGGTAGGAAAAATAATAAGACAAGAAAGAAAAGTAAAAGGATGCAAAATATAAGGTCGAAATGACATTACTAGCTGAACACATTTAGCAGCAGTTCACAGAGGCAAAAAAAAGGATAACATTTTGAGTTACATAGTTTTCATAATCAGAGTAATTTATAAAACTTTACATTTGTAATCTTCATTTTATACTTAAAAGTATTTGTCAGAAGGATCACATAGAAAAATGAGTATGTATTTCCCTTAGGCCTATTTTCTCACATCTTTGTGGGTTTTTAGGGTGAATACAAACTCTTCCATCTGTCATTTAAGTGATACTTGACTGATTTTACCAAATGACATTTTAGATGTATGTGGTTTGAATATATGGCCGTTGGTGGTCACAGTAAATGAAACCAAGCATGTAAAATGCAGAATACTATTTAAAGCTGCCTGGCTCTCCCCACTCCCTAATTTCTATATACATATGATTTGTCATCTACTAGGAAACTTGTTTTTCAGGCAGCAGAAATCCTGTGCACTAGATAGCACAAGGAAAATCTCCACACAGAGAGAAATGCCTGTACAAGTGAATTTGTTGTTTTTCATGAGAATTAATTGGCTAAGAAGGGAAAGTCAGCAACCTAGACCAAGACCTGGCAAAGACCGAAGAACAGGTTATTCAAACTGACTTTCAAATACAACTCACACTCAAAAGTTGCTTTTTACACACATTCCTTAGTTTTATCTTCCTTTGACTGGTAATGAAATCAAAGATTACTTTGGAATTTGAAATCAGTATAATACCTGTTTAAAATGAAATCTCAACAATATAACTTTAAATTTATTACATTTATCCTTCTATGAAAAAAGATTGCCCTTAATTTCATATACAGTTGAATTAAAAAACCATATGTAAGCACTTTGTGAAAATAAAATTGAAGTCAAATTTAGTGGTGGGAGAGATGGAGTTATCCATCAAACATGAACTTCTGTCTTACTATAGGACTGTGTTGGAGAAGCAGCCCCTGCCATCACCAAATTTCCCAGTGTCCTCTCTTGTCAGAATGATTACTCTTACCAATGGAGCTTGGACAGCAGTGAGTGGTGTCTCTTCAGTTCAACCTTCTTCATATTCATTTCCTTTCCATATTTTCTTTCTCTCTTTACTGGTATCACCTTACTATTCACCAGTTCAAGATTACAATGATTTTCTGAAATGCTTTTCAAAAATCACAACCTAGACACCATGGTAAGGATTCTGAATACAGAGATCACTTTGAATTTCTGACAGGAAAGATATCCACCACTGTGCTAATGAGGACAGTGCCTTTTAATTTCTGAAGTCATCTAATGACTCCTAGAATTTTGAGATTTTCAATATAGCCTGCCTTTTCCTCTTGAATATATTAAACAAAGATAATGCCTACTTCTGAAGAATTTTGTCTTCTTGAGTTGTCTGACAGGCAAGTGAACAGTTACTTATGCCTGTGGGCGGACACTCTGGGGTCAACTGGCCATCAATACCAGTTCTTCATAATAGAGGTGATCAGATAGTAGCCTCCTTATTATAACTAAGTGTAGCTTTGGGTTTTATAAAATTGACAAACAGCAAATTAAAATTTTTTTTTTAAATTACAGTAACTTAGACTAAAGAGGAGTGAAGAGGTTGTTTTCCACACAGACTGTCTATTTTTGTTATACTTAGTGTTCCAATTTCAGTTATGTCACATTTGCTGTTTGCTTGACCATTGTGTTTCTAACCTATGGTGTACATCAATTTCAAGGTCCTCTTAAAACCCCCCTTTTATTATATACAAAAATAAATCTCTGACACCAGGGCTTTCATAAAATCTATGTTTTCTCAAATATGTAGAATATTTCACAATTAGACAGCATGATATTTACTTGTTATTCGTAGTCAAAACACTATGCATCCAGCTTCTTGGTGTCACGTACTCTGGCAGGGAGTATTTTATTTTTCAAATTTTACAGGGACTTAGGAATAGCAGGACAGCCACACTAGATTTTTTTTTGTTGTTTTGTTTTAAATACAGCAGGTGATCCAAAAAGTTCAACTTAATGGAAGAAAATGAGGAAAAAGTAAGTTATCAGGCCCATGTTTTGCAACACTCCCTTTCAGTATAGTGAGTAAATCCAGGTGAATTGAAGAGAACTGGTTTGAAAATCGGTGTTCCTAAGAGTAAGAATATGTCATAGACCTAGTTTTTAAAAGCAAATGAAAATAAAGTCATAAATAATTTCTTAAATTAATTTTTTCTTCATGTCTGCTTCTCACAATAGTCTTTTGGATAAAATTGTTTGATTCTAAGTAAGAGGTAAGGAAACCTTAATTTAGAGTGGTTATGATTTGGGCAAGTTCTCAGAACTGAGTGTAGGGTTATGTTTCTCTTTTATTATTGGATTGTCCATATGTAATGAAATTTATTTATTTAAGAAGTTTTCTTAAGTAGTGTGAAGAGACCATGTTTTTTGTAGGGCATAGAAAACTTAGTCAATAGGTTTCATATTTGTCTATTTGACCTACTTTGGAGTTGTAAAACCTGCCAGATGATATTCAGAACTTTTATATGATCATAAGATAAAATCATGTATATGTGTACATAAATACTTCTGCTGTTCTGCTCTGTCAGAACAACAATCACATAGTCAGACACCAAACATATTCTTAGTGCAACTTTCAAATGAGTGAATCTATAGACACTGATTAAAATTTTTTTCTACAATTGAGGGAGAGTTTATCTCCTTAATGAACATGCTGATGCATTTATAGTGAAAGAAGGAAAAGCTGTGAATAGCTCCTGATAGAAAAAACTGTGAAAAATAATTCACATACTATGCCTGACCTTATTTTTCAAATTTAATAGTTCAAAGTTTTCACAAAATACAATAGTCATCAAAACACTATCACATACGGATGTTCCCGTTTTGTTGTGAAACTGAATAAATTAGACCTCTCTCCTGAGTCTTTTGAATAACATGAATCTATTACTGGGAAATTGATCCCTTGTCTGTTAGAAAATCAGCAGCAGGCACCAGGGATTCTGCTCTTGCCACATACCCTTCAAATCCTCAATCATCCTCTGGGTGCTGGCTCACTGTTCATGAATGATTCCATATGAGGTGCATATTTCAAACTTGGTTGATATAAAATAACTCTTTTTAAAGCTTGTCTCATAATGTCAAGAGAAATGTT
Source organism: Uropsilus gracilis (assembly GCA_004024945.1). Classification (NCBI taxonomy): domain Eukaryota; kingdom Metazoa; phylum Chordata; class Mammalia; order Eulipotyphla; family Talpidae; genus Uropsilus; species Uropsilus gracilis. Next base: position 68,476 of record PVHY01005657.1, on the reverse strand, counting down.
TTTTTCCACAATGTTTCTAGATGGGCTCTGTTTAAAAATATCTTGAAATTTAATGGCAAATCTGGAATAAGTTTTACCATTACAATTAAATACACTACTTTAAAAATTTTTTCTTTTAGTTAGCATTACAATGCACCGAAATAGGAGAGTATTGTTATAAATTGACTCAAACATGAAAATAAATTTCATAAATTAAGCAATTAAATAGTTTAGATAATTCCATGAAATCTGTCAAATATTTTCTGTGAAAAATATGGAAGAAATACATAAATTCAGTTTTGAAATTTTCTGGAAAAAATTTAAGGGAATTTATTTGCATAATTTCCAGTAATATAACAAATCTCTAAGGGAAATGTGCATTTCTATGTGGAAGTATAACCTTCTATTCAATTTTTGTCCATTCAGGGATGTGCTTAGTCTATGTGCAGAGAGATGTGCAGAGAGAATATTGAGATTATATACTCTCCAGAGTTAAATGATTATCTGGGGAATTTTTAGTAGCTTAAAAAAATTGCAACAGATAAGAGTACTCTTAGGAGAGGCATTTAGTTAGTACAAATTAATGTCCACATATACAATCATGGTTCTTTTGCTTTGAATGATGGATCCTTTTCAAAGTCATGTTCTTTTCAAGTGAAACTGAGCAAAAATGGAATCTGTGTCTTTAACTCCAACTTTTAACTTCCCCAGACACTCTCCCTGGGCATTAAATCTACTTTTTAATATACTGATAATATTATAACCAGTAGAGATGATTTTTGCTTGTTAAGGACTTAATGTGTTCACTTTCCCATTCATTTTTTTCAAGTCCTAATCCCCAATGTGACTGCTTGGAGGAGGACCTTCAGGGAGGTAATTAAGGTTAAATGCTATGATCTAGCTACATGGATTCAACAGAACTGGTGTCCTCTTGAGAAGAGAGTGAAAAACAAGAGAGTGTTCTCTTCATACCCAAGAAAAATAAAAGCCCTGCGACTCTACGGCTTAGTACAGTGAGAGTGTGTGAAAAACTGTCGGTGACCACCCGCTCATACATATGCTGTGATTCTCTTGTGAATCTCCAAATAATTTTGGAGGCTGTTTGTTCACACATGGTTTGAGGAGCTGCAAGAACACTGATGTGCAGCGGATCCAGACCACAGGTATTTGGTCGTCCCTAAAAACAGATTTACCAATCGGAATTTCCCAATTTTTTTTTTTTTTTCAGGGCAGCTGTTGGCTTCCATGTGTTTAGTAACATTCAGCTTTGTTTACTAATTTGCCCTTTTGGATAAATCACTGTGCTAACCACTGTGAAGAATTATAAAGAAAATCAGACTTCCAGACTTCATCTTAAAGACACAAATTTTTCTGAAACCTTTCATAAACCCCACCTGAATAAGCATAGAACAGACGAAAGGATGAATTTGTAGTAGAAAAGAATCAGTTACATTTTGAAAAATGGGAGTCCCAGGTGAAGCAGGGAATGTTGCTTGAAGTTGTTTTATCCTATTAGTTCAGGGGTTTAGGAAAGTGGACAGATAGCCTCATTCTTTGATTTGTTTTTTATTTTTAATATATTTAAAAAACTTTTTGTTAGAGACTAGATATCACTATGTTGCCTGGGGTAGTCTCAAACCCGCGGACTCAAGTGATTCCTAGTTTCAGCCCCCCAGGTAGATGGGATTATAGGCATGTGCCACCACACCCAGCTCTCCTTCTCTTGAATAAAGAGATAAAGCCCCTGGAGGGTAATGGGTGGTGTTTGAGACTGAGCTTAATAACCATGAATCTCAGGGACCCAGAAGAGTGCCAGAAGATTCCCCCAAAGTGACCTAGCTAGCATTCATTCAGGAAAATTGAAGGTGCCGAGCGGCAGATGCAGACAAGAACATCCTGTAATATATAACTTCAAATCAAACAACAAGATACCATTTTATGACTACTAAGATGGTTCTAATAAAAAATGCGGATGTTAATATGTGTTAATAAAAATGTGGATTATATGTTGCTGGTGGGAGTATAAAATATTACCATCATTGTGGAAAAGGTTAGTATTTTCTCAAAAAAGTGAAATATAGATTTACCATACACATAGTAATTATACTTGTGTGCAAATGTTAATAGTAACATTCCACAATGGTCCCAATAGAAAAAAAAACTTAAATGTCTATCAACTGAGAAAAATGAATAAACAATAACAGTGTATCCATACAATGGAATAATTTCTGTCATAAAATAGAATTAACTTTCGATAAATATTACAAGATGGGTGAAATTTCGAAACATGCCCTGTGAGAGAAAACTGACACAAAAGCCATGTGCTATGTGATCCATTTTATAGGAAGTATTTAGAATAAGTAAAACCAGAAAAAAAATTAGAATAGTGGTTGTCAGGAAATGGAGGGTGGGGTAGTGTTAAAAGTGACTATGGTCACTTTTCTCAGTGATAAAAATATTCTGTAATTAGGTAGTGGCAATGATTGCACAAGCTAGTAAAAATACTAAAAGTCACTTTTAAAATAGTGAACTTGTGATATATGAATTATAATATAACAACACAAAAGAAGAAAAATAACTAAAGGAGGGTTTCAGTAAAAATAAAAATCTATATCACACAAACATAGGAGGTTTGAAGGATTCATATTAATTTTTAATCAAGTTGAAGTTACATGTTTATGCATTTATTTTGACAGAATATAAGACATTGCATTTCTTTATTTCCTTCTTTTCTTTGGGGGCATAAAGAAGTTCTGATAATCTCACAATTAACCTTCAGGGGAAAGCCACTTCCATATTGGTTACTCCTGATAAAATCTTTCTCGAACTTTCAGGAAACTGGATGAGTGCATTCATGCAGACCTTAGTCAGGACTTATTTTCTAAAGGCTTTTAAGTTTCAGTGCTTAATTTGGGGAGACATTCACATGTTTTAGCTTTCTCAAAATGTCCTGTCACATCTTGTGGTGTTTTTACAATTTAAAAGGTCTTGAAATACAAGATTCAGCTAAATTCTTGGGATAAGGAAGACAAATACCTACAGCAGACAGAACAAAATACTCAATAAATTATCTTGCCATATAAGTAGAGGGGGACAAATGCCAGGAATGAGTCATACTAAAATGTGCTGAGTGGTTATCTTTAACTAGTGGGAATGATGATTTCACATCTCTTTTTATAGTAAAAATATATTGCCTAGGAATTTTTGAAAACCTAGGTAGATAATTCAACTTATACAACAAATTAGACTAATACAGTCATCTATAGTTAATAAATGCCAAGGAAATTGCAAAGTACTAAAGAATGTGTTCCAGTTGATAATGTGCAAAATTAGGGTTTGGCTAGAAAGGATTTAAAAACATTTGTTTTACTACTTTAAATGGGAACTTGCAAAAGAGAATAGCTGATTTCCACATATTCTATTTTTACTCAATAGCTAAAAGTAATCAGAAACCACAATAATTAATTATTCAAGGCTATAATTTCCTTTTATATTCATTAATTAATGTTTATTTAAGTTTGGTAATGAAAATTATGGTCTTTGGAGTCAGATTTCTTGAGTTTCAATCTCAGATTGAATTTTTTAGCTGTGTTATCACTAGCAACTTATTTAACCTCCTTGGCCTCCCTTTCACTCATACATAATAATGGCCTTTCACATATTGTGCGTTTAAGTGATGATACTATAGGAGTACTTAAGAGTCTCATGCTCTACCGACTGAGCTAGCCGGGCGGCTACAGGAGTACTTAGTAGTATTCCAGGTATTTGGTCAACATAAAATAATTATTACCATAAACATTTTGCTGATATATCCCCAATAGATGAAATTGATTAATATAAATGTTTGACCTTTATATATATAAGGATTTAAAAACTCAAAATTAAAAATTGTGTGACATAAACTTTTAAAAACACAATATTAAGTATCTGAACTTAGATGTTAAATCACTTCCAATCTGAGACATTAGTAGCCATTGAACTTGAAGAACTGTTTTTATAAACTCTGAGCAGAATTTATGCCTTTTATTTTTTTTCAAGTGGAAAGAGGCACATTTATTTAGAAGAACAGATATCAGGAAAAGGTTGTAACAGAGAAAAGGAGAGGAACAAGACAATGGAAATCCATGCCCCATGAGTCAGGGAAGAGCAAGGGAGCTCAAAATTGATGCTTTTTAAATTCTAATGATGAATTCTGATTTCATTATCAAAATAGACATGTTGTAAAGAAGCAGACACTAGTGCAGGTTAGGACCAAAATATTAGTGTTGCATTTGTGGTTGTAGATGCACCTACCATATGTGGTTAAATATTTTGATGAAATCCATGGTCTGAAAGGTTTTTATTTTATTTAACTTGGTGCCTGTTATATCGGGGTTGTAGAGTTTGGAGTTCTTTTTTATCCTGACTGCACAATGTCATTAGTTGGGATGACTACATAGCTGTTTACTCCTGGAATCATTAGACTATGGGAAAATTTGCCAAGTTCCATTTATGCCTGTGTAGCTTGGGGTTCAATCTGTTTTGCCTTAACATTCAATTTCCTTATAACTTTCCCTTCCCTGCTTCCAGAAAACCCCATGCATTTTTTTCTTTGTGAAAAATAATACGTAAAATTATCTCTTACTCTGCAGTTCACCTAGGGGTCATTTCTATTGTTGGGTTGAGTCATTCATGTTACAGAAGAGATGTGTTGTCTTCTCAAATGAAAACAAAATCTTTTCAGTGGGTTGATAACAGAATATTTTTCAGTGGCTCTTGACATTGATATTAAAGTCATATGAAAATTAATGCTAATTTATTTTCATTTCAAAGGATGGATTAACAGAAACATTATTTAGAAATTTTAAGTGGAAAAATAAAGATAGTATCTTTGCATAGTTAAGACTAAGTGAAAACATGGATATAAAAAGGGACAAAATCTTTCTAACTAATTCAAAGGTGGTTTTGCTTTGAAAATTAATGTCAATTCCACTGAGATTAATGTGTCAAATATGGCAGAATATTTTCTCACTTTGTTGTTAGGAATAAAATGAGTTATTATTTTCTTCAGTGGAAAGTATGAAAATTTCCAAGAGGAACACATTTGTAAATATCAGGAAAAACATGTCATACTAATTTTGATTGAAACAAAATAGTAGCAATTGCTTAAGATGCTCAAGGATATATTCGATATATGATGTTAAATATTTTGATTAAGTTCAGGATCTGAAAATGTGTTACTTTACTTAATTTGATATTTTAAACAAAAACCAGATACTGCCATGGGAAAATTTTTCTCTTCGTCTATAATAAGTCAAGCCTTTCAGTTCATGCCTGGAGATTCATCATTCTTATAAGCAATCTTTTACTGATAGTTTATATTTCTTTTAAAATCAGCATAAAATCAATCATAGTGCATGGTATAACTTTGTATCATAAAATTATCACTATCTATTGACTTAAAGTGAAATGCAGACATTCTAAGTTGAAACATGAAGCCTTTTACAAATTAATTTAATGTCTTTCTAGTTTGTTCTGAAACTTACTTTATAAGCCCTCATTTTATTTCATTGAAAATGGTATAGTTAACATCTTTAAAAATGTTTACAGTTTCTTTCCTCTAAACTAGCTGGATGTTTGGAATCCATGAAGAGAAATCCTACTGATAATCTATATGTGTGTGGGACAAAAGATTATTAAAAGTACAGGTTTCTTAATCACATTCAGGTTGAAGTCATAGTATCTGGGTTTTAGCATCTACATAATCTGATTCCCACTAAACATTAAATTTTAATCTTTTTAACCACCAATAGCATCATTTTCTAGAATGTTTATCTGTTAGAATTCTTTTGTGTAATTCTGAGTTTTCAGAACTTTGTTCAAATCTCATTTTTTTCAAAAAAATTTTTTCTAACATCACAATTTTTAAATTTACTTTCATGTTGTTTATTGTTAGATTCATTATATAAGATATATTTGGTATATACCAACATGTGGCAATACTGGAAAATCCCTTGAAGTAAGGGATTTAAGCTTTTTTTTTATTTGGCATATATATAAGAAATGAAAATTATATTTTATAACAAGGTGTACACACACATATCTTTCAGATACACAAATTTTGGATAGTACCACTCTGTTTTGTTGTATGGTATTGTATTATATTCTGTTCATTTCATTGAGAATATTGATAGAGACACACTTAAAAATATAAATTATTTGAAAAATACAGATTTAAAAGTTTAGTTTGTCCCAATAAAACAGGTTGTAGCTGGGCACAGTGGCTCGTGCCTGTAAGCTTCAGCCTATGAAGTGACTGGGGCTAGGGATTGCGGTTCGAGTCCTGCTTGGGGCAACACAGTGAGACCTAGTCCCAAAAGAAATAGCTGGGCATGGTGGTGTGCGCCTGTAATCTCAGCTACCTGGGAAGCTGAGGCTGTGGATTGCTCGAGTCTGTGGTACCCCGGGCAACGTGAGCCTGCGGTTCCATGGGTAAAAATAGTGAGACCTAGTCTCAAAAAACAAACAAACAAACAAAACAGGTTGTAATGTTGACCCAAGTGTTTATTCCTGGAGAATTCATTAGACTTAGCATAATTTGTGAATTGACTAAGAATATTCAAATGCCATGAGTTTAATTACCTTTGTGACAATTTTGTTTTGAGTTAGTTTCTGTCAACCTACGAATATTTGTTGGGAAAGAAATAAAAGACTATAATAGATTGAATTGGTTCATAAAAAAGATCCTATACAATTATACAATCATACAATCCTTAGAATGCACAACATCAAAAATGAACCTTAATGTAAAATACAGACTTTGGGTGGTGATATATCACTGTAGGCTCATCATTAATTAAACAAATTTACTCCTCTAGTGCAGGATGTTGATAGTAAAGGAACATTGGTGATTGAGGATATATAGGAACTCTTTACTTTTTAGTTACCTTTGCTGTGCTATTATAAGTGTTCAAAAAATGAAAATAAATATATTCATAATACATGAAAGTAGTTGGATTTCTCAATAGATTCGGGTATAGCATCTGTCTCTTACTATCTGTTTAGTGCTTACATTTCATTAAGTTGTCTCCTCTCCCTACCTGGATAATTTCCTTGATAGTGTCTGAAAATATCTATTTTGGGTGTTGAGGTATCCTGAAGATGGTAACTGGTAGAGTTTATCATTTTTCAATAAAGAACCTAGTAGTGCTATTTATAAATTAACTTCAAATAAATATTTATTAATAAATAACTTAATGATGAAACTGTGGCTTAATATTTGCGTTTTCATGGGCTGACAATATAGCTATGATTTCATACTTTGTTAATTTCCTCTTACATTACTCTAGACTTTTAGACTTTTTACTTTGAAATAATTCTACATTTATAGAAAAGTTATATGATAATACAGAGTTCCCACATACTTTAGTTTTTCCTATTGTTAACATTTACTATAGACTGAATGTGTCTCCTCAAAATTCATATGCTGAAATCCTAACCCCAAATGTGACAATATTTGGAGGTGGGGGTCTTTGAGATGATTAGGTCAAGAGGATGTTGCCCTCATATATGGGTTTAGTGATTATTAAAGAGACCCCAGAGAGCACCCTCACCCTCTGCCATGAGAAGGTGGAGTGAGATAATTGCAGTCTCGGAACGAGGTGGAAGACCCTCAATACATGTGGCATCTACTGCTACCTTTATCTTGGAATTCTCAGCCTTCGGTAGAAAATGAATTTCTACTGATTATAAAGCTTCAGCTTATGATGTTCTGTTAGAGCAACTTGAACCGATTAAGAGACCCTCTTACATAACAATACTTCTGTACAAACTAAGTACATTACTGCTAATCAATTTTCCACCAGTTAGAAATGTTTACCAGTCAAACTTCCAATGTTACAGTCTAAACTAGGAAAACATATTTCCTTTAGCGCAGTGTCTCCTTCATCTCTTCAGTCATTTACAATTTCTCAGTCTTTGTTTCGTACATGTTGACACAATATGAAGTGTCTTAGTCAGTATTTTGCAAAATATCTTTTATTTTGGGTTTGTATGATATTTTCCTTAGGATTAAAGCAGGTTAATGAAATACCAGAGAAGACAAGTAACCTTTTCATTGTAGATATTCACATACGTAGTACACATGCACACATGCATATTATGGGGTATATGATGACAACGTAATATTGGCAATAATAATGTTGATCTTTAGGTTAGGGTAGTGCTTGCCTCAGTACTCTACTGTGAAGTTAGTATTTTTCCCTTTCTATGTTCTTGGAAATGAGCCACTAAGTCTATTTCACATTAAAAGGGATAGATTAAATGGTGGGAGTGGTATCTATACATAGTATTTTAAATTCTCTAAGAAAAAATACATATTTTCTCATTTATTCATTAAAATAGCTTATTCATCTTGACATGGGCTCATACTTATTTTATACTTTGATAATGTAATGTTACTGTTATTTATTTTACTGCTTAAGTCATTTCAGTTTCATTAGAAACTTGCTCAGACTAATTTTTGTGCCCACTTAATAAGATGCCATTTTGTTTTCTTTTGAGTAGTTCTTTTCTGACAGTACAAGATGCTCTGAGTGGACCTTATTTTTCCACTATATATCTGAGCAAATCTTATATAAGATAAAAAAACTTAAAAAATTAAAATAGACTGAAATATACCAATAAAGAAAGCAGAAATTAGTAAATATACAAGTAAAAATTGAATCAGAAAATTAAAAATAGAACAGATAAATAAAATAAATTTAAATGACACTTTCTTGAAAAATATTCATTTTGTTTGTGGAAATTCTTTATTCAAGAAATTCTTTTTGGAAACTGCCAACAAAATAAGCAAGCCATTAGCTAACCTATCAACATAAAAGTAAGAAGACACAAATACACAAAATTAGAAATGACAAGAGGAAAATAACCATCAAAAGTGAAAAAAATTTAAATACTGAGACTAATTTTCACAATCCATGAAAATGAATTTGAAAGCCTAGATGAAAAGAACAATTTCCTAGAAAAATACAACTTATTAATAGAGACAGAATCTGTATAGACCAATTATATATATAAAAAAATTTCTATTCAAAAAGCATTCATTACATACCAGGTCCAATGGCTTCTTATGGAAATTCTGCCAACTAGTTAATGATAAGATACTTTAGATACTTTTTAAGTGATTTAAGAAGATAATAAATATCCAAATTCATGTTTAAAGATCCGTGAAATATATCATGTACACTCTGTGCATTTTCCTGCAACTCACATTTTTGGATTCAAAAGTATTTCCTAGTGCCTACTTTCTCTCTTAGTAGAGGCATATAAAAATTATTCAGTCATACTCATTTTGATGGCATTTCAATTGTTTCCAGTTTTCCCTTTAAAGTAATGCTCTTTTAAACATCTTTGAGTACATATTCTCTAAGACTTAAAGTACATTCTCTAAGTACATATTCTTTAAGATTTTGTTTTGTTTTGTGTTTGAGTTGATCAAGGTGATGAGAAATAGAAATTATTTCTGAAAATAAATATATAAAATTTAACTCAAATGCATATTCAGTTTTGTTCCCATAAAATCAGTTATACATTAATACTAAGCAAAATGATTATTAAAAATAAATGAATAAAAAGAAACACTTCAGGATTTATTTTTAATGGGAATTATTCAAAGATACTAGATTTTTACTTCAGAATCATTGTACTACCTGACTAATATTCCATTCCAAATGGAAACTACACTCCTCTATTATTATTTGGACTAGGAGTTGAAATTTCACTGTATTGTTTTTTGAGCTAAATGCAAATCAATAATGAAGACCTTACCTACACCTAAATGAAGAATTGTATGTCTATGAGAAATTAAAATTGCATGACTGTTATGCTTAAAACTTCATATTTGACTTAACTTATTTGGTCTAGAGATACTTTGTTTCACTAGTTATTGCCCATTATTTAGTTGGAAAAGAATGAACTCCTTGTATATTTTGGTTTTAAAACTAAGCTGATATTTGCAAAAATCACTTCAGTAAAATTTTGCCTAATAATAACATCCTCTTTCCTCTGCCTTACTTAAGATAGTTTTGCTAATGAGTGAACAAGGAACTGCTACCTAAAGGTCTTGATGATAGGTAAGACAGTAGTTGTGGTTTCTTATCTTTGAGCTTGACCTTAGCTATGTACAGATGGTGATCACAGGTGTCTGGAAATGATAATCCTTGTCCACTAGGTAGTGGTTTTTTGTGGAACTTCCAGAGTTAGTAGTCGATGAAGTCCCTTACACTCAAAAGAGAAATGGTCTCATTTACCCTTCACTGATTCAGATTCCTCTCAGTTTCTCTTAAATCACTGATTCCGATTCCTCTCAGTTTCTCTTGAATCTGTCATATATTTCTTGCTGTCACCTGGCCTGTTCATTCATTCCAGTCCCTTTGTGCTGTGGTAGCCTTGGAGCCTTTCCCCTTAGCCTGAAGTGTGGAGAGCCGTGTTCTCATTACTTCATTTCTGGCCTGCTCTGATAAGCTACTGAATGTTTGCCTAATGGGTATGGAGAGAAAAGCAAAGTGTCCTTGGTGTCTACAGAGCAATCTTTGTAAAATACCTCTTTGAGGTCACACTTTGGCCACATTTGAGGAGTTTAGACAGTACTTGCTTTAGCTGGTCTCCTGGTGAAGATATGCTTGTAACCATGTGACCCTGAATCAAAACTTTCTTTGTTATTGATTCCTTCATGTTTTCTATAAAAGTCTGATTCTAAATAAACTTGAGGCCACAGTGCAGAGAGAGGCTGTGAGCCTGTCTTTTTGGTTCGAATTTCAATCCTTGCCCTCCCCCTCGGGACTGTTCCATCTCATGGCTGGCTTAGGACACTGAAGTACTCAAGAAATGAGGCAGCTCAGCCGTGCTAACCATATTCTCTGTCTGACCATGCTACAGTGCTTTTCAGATTAAGGTTGACTGAGATATATTCCCACCAAGGTTTCTATGCAATGATTTCCTGATACTTATATTGGGTGGTTATGTATTATTAGTTCTCTGCTCTCTGTGACCATTCCCCCCTCACCCTAACTTTAGTCACACGTGGAAGTGGAAAATCAAAATGTACCTTGTATTGCCTCTCCTACTTTCATTCTGAATAAAGTTATTTTAAATGCTAGAAGTAAATGTCACCTCATTTACTTTATTGAAACATTTCTTAACTCCTCTATGAATCTTCCTTCAATATATTGTTTCTTGTACCAAGAAACGTTGTAAAGGTTGAAGGACACCTGTATTCAAATGTGTATTGCAGCATTATTTACAATTGCCAAGATATAGGAACAACCCAAATGCCCCAAACTGATGAATGGTTAAAAAAGTGAAAAAGATGTGATATATTTACACAATGAAATATTTTGCATCAATCAAAGAAGGCAAACATGTCATTTGTAACAACATGGATGGAGCTAAAAGGAATCGTGTTAGTGGAAATTAGCCAGAAAAAAAAAAAAGAAAAATATGGGATGATCTCACTTTTATGAGGGATTTAAGGAAAAAGAGACAAACAGACAAGAAAAAATTGAAACTGCCAACAGAACTGAAGTATAGATCAAGGGAAGAGGAGGAGAACAAAATTGGGGGAGGAGGAGGGCACAAGTGATAAAGAAGGTGCACAGGTGATAAGGTAATGGAAGAATATCAGAATAAACAACAATGTAATATATACGTATATATATATACATACAATACAAATAATAAATAAATAATTTAAAATATACAAAATACTTATGCTGTACCTTGTTACATATACAGGACTAATATCAAAGGATATTTTCTTTTAATTCTTTTATTTTTTACCCACTAGATAGAGTCAGTCCAATATAAATGCAGTTCATAATTTAAAAAGAATGTAATTTATTAATGGGGAGGTATTAGCACCAATGGTTTTGTCATATACTCTTATGCATTTATGAAATTTGATAAAAATGAACAATTCAACTCTCCTTAAATAAACTTTTCTTTAAGTGTTGACAGAGAAACTTATGACTTTATAAAATGCAAATACTCAATTTTAATGTATATATTAATTATATTAAATATGAAAACTGGGTGGGAATTATTCTAGAGATTGAAAGAATGGGATGGAATTAGATAAACAAAAGGAAATTTATACAGCATGTCTAATGTTTACTAACTTGAAAAGTCTAAAATAATAATTATATCTGTTGGAGTAACTTTCTTTTCACTAGTGTATGTTTTTGATTCCTTTGTTGTGAATTTGTTGTCCATAAATATTGTTGAGGAAACAGAACAGTTCCAAACAAAAGAATTAAACTAGGCCACTACTTACTACCCTACACAAAGATTAATTCAAAATGGATTAAAAACTCAAATATAAATCCTAAAACTAGAAAATACATAACATAGGCACTACGTTTATTTACATCAGTTTTAGAGATGTCTTTGGAGATTTGACTCCAAAAACAGGGAAACAACAAAAATAAACAAGTGGAACTGTGTCAAACCAAGAATCTTCTGCCTAGTAAAGGAAACCATCCTTAAAGACAACCTGCAAAAAGGGAGAAGGTATTTGCAGTTCATCTAACAGAAAATGGGTTAATATCCAAAATATCTGAACAACTCATGCAACAAAATATCAAATAACCAAAAACCAGATTGAAAAAAAGAACACGGGATCTAAATGGGCATTTTATCGAAGATTACATAGAGATGGCCAAGAAACACATGGAAAAATCTCCATTGCTTATGATTGGGAAAATTCAAGTCAAAAGCTACTATAGATTTCACCTCACACTGCTTAGAATGGTTACTATTAAAAAGACATCAACAGAAACATTTGTGAAGATGTGGAGAAAGAGTAACCCTCATATATTGTTGGTAGGAATGTAAATTGGTGAAGTTACTAAGAAAACTCTATGGAGTTCCCTGAGAAAATTCAAAGTGAAACTATTGTATGATTCTGCTATTCTACTTCTGATTATTTTAAAAAATTTTATTTATATATAAATTTCACATCATTGTAATCCCAGGGATTTACCCTCCCCCATTCACCCCACCATTCCCCTCCCATCCCCTCTGCCTGAAGTTGTGTGCTTCAGTTTGGTGTTTAGCTTGTTTTGAGTTTTCCTCATGGCTTTTGTTTATTTTTTCCCTATATCCCATATATTATGAAACCATTTGGTTTCAGTCTTTTTCTTTTTGACTTGTTTCTGCTAATATGATTTCTTCTAAGTACATCCATGTTATCATAAAATCGTTCAATTTGTCATTTTTATCCAAGGATTTAAACAGTAATTCAGCTATTCAGAAGTCAAGCTATTCAAAAATAAGTGCTCATGGAAGGATGATTGAGTAAACATATATATATATATTATACTATATATAATGTGTTATATATTTGCATATATATACTCTCATATTCAGTGTCTATGGAATACTACTTAGCTATAAAAAATTGCTATTCACAACAACATGGGTGGGCCTGAGGGGGTTATTTTAAATAAAATGTCGGAAGAGAAAGAGAGATGCTGTATGACTTTATTCATATGTAGAAAATAAGGAAATGTAACAAAATCAAAACAGAATTTTTAGATTTAATTTTATTGATTTACCATTCATTTACATTACTATATAATTTTAAGGAACCTATTTCATCCTATTTCACCACGTGCTTCGCTTACCCACCACTGAAACTCCCATGGGTTAGAGTCAGCTATCCATTTCAATCCTCAACTATCTCAACCCTATCCCCTGCCCTCTAATAACTACCATGTTTTATAGCATTTCAGAGTTATCTGACAAAGAAGGTGACCAGAGAGAAATGGGGTAGATGGTGGGTGGAATGAGTAGTGTGGTCACTAGATGATGGAGGCTGGTAACTAGGTTTTTGATGGCAACTGTATTATATATATATATATATATATATATATATATATATATATATATATATATAAACATTGGAAGCTATACTCCTGAAACCTATAAAATTTTGTAAATCAATGTAATTTCAATTAACTACTCAATCTATCAACCATTTGATCTAATATGAGAAAATACTTGGAAATGATAATGTTGAATGTTAGATATATGTTAGTCATATTTTCTCTATATTTATCTCTGGATTTTTTTTTCATCTGTGGATTTTTTACTTATTGGATACAAATACAATTTAAAAGTGACAAGCAATTAAAATTAGTTTACTATCATTAAGCACTCACTCTGATAATTTAGGCTAAAATGTCTTAAAAATATATAAACTACCAAAGATCATAAAATTAATGACTGTAACAAAATTTAGGATTTTACTTCATTCCAATTATCTGAAATCATAAAATCATGGATTGTCATGTGTTTTCCACTGAATGAATGTCCTTAAACTTATTTCTAATTCAGTCTCCTTTCAATTTACACAACTAATCACTGACAAAAAATATGAACTAACACACAGCTAACCGTACTTGTGTCCACATAATATCAAATATTTGGATGGAAAATTCATGTCATTCACTAAGCATTTTAAGAGATCTAAACTCTTGACACTATGTAGACAGATGACTAGTTGAATTGTGTGGTACTTGACTATATTTTAACCTAGTACATACTTGAAATTTTTCCCCAAGCCTCCCAGAACTTCCATGTGCAGTTTCATGGAAAATTTTATTAAAATAGTGTGGTACAAATAAATCAAAATCTATTTTATGGATTGCACTGTCAAATCAACATTTTTGTCATGCACTGTAACATTTAAATACCAAGGGTGTCACTATATTAACAATGTCAGATGCCTAAGTGGCAGAGGAAATACCAATCAAATATTCATCAACAATTGAGGTTCATCAATAAATTGGATAATGTAATCCCATGAAGGCATAATTATCTAATACTTTTATAAAAATTACTTTAGTAGTTTCAAGTCACAGTGTTATGAAATCTGGCAGTAAAAAATGGAAACCCATATTAACTGTTGATAATATAATGATGAAAGTGCCTGAAATGATTACCAATATAATAAACTTTGTGCTTTCTTTAGTTTTTTGGCTAGTGCTATAAAGTTTTTATTAGGTACATATCCTGGTATAACTAAAACACAAGTGGAAATTCTGGAGATAATGTCATTTTTAGTTGTTTTATTATAAAAATTAATCTCCACAGTATGCATGAAAAGTCCAGGGGGAAAAAGACATTTGGGATGGTAGGGAAAATCATAGCTATGCTTAAAAGCCCTAACTTACAAATTATGACTGCAACTACCTTGAGAGCAAAATATCAAAGACTTCAAAAAAAGGAGCCTCTTAGATTTTTTTAAGAGTAAAGAATGAATAACACAGTTCATTGGAGTATGAGAAAATGCACACAACAATTTATTGTGTCCTTTTATATACTAAGTACCTATGAGAAGAAAGGATGTTTAAATAGTAAGGAATACTTCTTGTGGAAAAAATGTTAAACTAAAATTCAATAAAATTTATGGTAATATATAATTTTTAATAGCAACAAGTTAGAATAGTTTTCAAGATATACTATATTCTTTGTGCTTTATTTATAAATATCAAATAGCAGTTTTTAATCTAATTGTTTATACTCTCGAATGAGAAGATTATTATTGATAATATACCAACCAGTCTTAAAACTATGGTCCTTTTTCATTCTCTAGGTCTCCCTTTTCCACTCAAAAATGAGGAGTTAAAGAATGCTACCTCTGAGTTCCCTCATCTCTTCAAACCACATAGATCTATACAGCAAACTGTCAACAAAAATAAAAGCTTCCAAAATTTCGATGTGCAATAACAAAAGAAAGCTTAAGATGGATGGGGAAGTATAAAAAACTTATAAATCTCTTTTCTTTTTTTAAAATTTATATATAAATTTCACATCATTGTAATCCCAGGGATTTACTCCCCCCCCCCTTTCCCTCCACCCCCCTCCTTTCCCTCCCGCTCAAAGTTGTGTGCTTCAGTTTGGTGCTTAGCTTGTTTTGACTTTTCCTCAAGGCTTTTGTTTATTTTTTCACTATATCCCATATATTAGTGAAACCATTTGGCTTCTGTCTTTTTCTTTTTGATTTGTTTCTCCTAATATGACTTCTTCTAAGTACATCCATGTTGTCATAAAATTGTCGAATTTGTCATTTTTAATTGATGAGTAATATTGCATCGTGTAGATATACCACATTTTTTTTTTCATCCAGTCATCTGTTTTGGGGCATTTAGGTTGCTTCCATGTCCTTGCAATTATAAATTGTGCTGCAGTAAACATCCAAGCACAGGTGTCCCTTTGTGATAAGGGTTTAATAACGAAGATCCACAAAGAACTCACACAACTAAACAAAAGCAAAACAAGATGCCCAATCAAAAACTGGGGAAAAGAGCTAAAAAGACACTTATCCAAAGAGGAAATACAAATGGCCAACAGGCACATGAAAACTTGCTCAACATCACTAGCAATAAGGGAAATGCAAATCAAAACCTCAATGAGATTCTTACACCAGTAAGAATGGCCCATATCCAAAGAACGGGCAACAAGAATTGCTGGCGAGGATGTGGAGAAAAAGGAACACTACTACACTTCTGGTGGGAATGTAAACTAGTCCAACCACTATGGAAAGCTATATGGGGGACCCTCAATGAGTTAATGAAAATGGAACTACCATTTGACCCAGCAATTGCTCTCTTGGGAATCTACCCAAAAGAGACCTCAATGTGGGTACAAATAAATCTCTTTTCCAATAATTAAATATCACTGAGGTTACAATGGAGAAGATAGTGGAGACAACCACATTTCTAACAGTAGAAAGGACAATGACAGAATACAAGAAGAAAGAATTTTTCTGCTTTTAATATAGTATGAACTTAGGCGAGACATGAGGATATTGTTAAGCTTCTACAGAAGCCTTTTAAGCACCCAGGCTTGGTAGTTCTGCAGTATTATTACATATGACCATCTCTTTATTCTGATGTATTTCACAAACAGTATTCAGGGAGTTTTCATGGCAATATTATTTTCTATGTTATTTTTTATTCTTCATGGTTTATATTCTTCATGCTATATGTACATATATACATACACATATTTATAAATACTTCTATCTGTAATGATGTTTGACTATGTTGAGCCAAACATTTATTCATAATGATATTTGTTTAAAATCTATTGCCTCCATAGAAAATATAACAGGAAAGTGCTAAAATTGACTTGATAATGTCTATTTAATTCAGTATCTTCAAAATATCATCATTCTGACATATGATGCTAGTCATGTTTCACTTGTGATTAGTAGCTACTGTGAAAGACAACACAACTCTGGAGAAAGTAGGTCTCCAGATGACTTTTCAAGAATGTAAAGGGAATTGTATTATTAGTAGTAGAGGAATGTGTCAGGGTTTGCATTCATTAAATTTAATTATTTCTCCAGAATCTTATTCTCCTGGAATTTTGACCTTAATATTTAAGATCTTTTAAATTGAATGTGAGAGGAGGCATTTGGGCTTTTTAAATTTTGTTTTTATTTTATTTTATTTTATTTTGTATTTTGCACTTGAGCTTCAACTAACAGGTATTTCAGTCTCTTTTGTTGTAGTCATTTCTAAAATTAATTTGTATTATTTTGTAAGTACTAAAAAAAAATGTGAGAAAAATTGTAATGGCATACCTTTTGAACTGACTTAACTGTCTCCTCACTAAACGTAAAACAGCTAGGGTGATAAAACTGAAAACAAACAGCTGCCATATCTATATCTCTATATATTTATCTATATCTAATCTATATAGCAAGAAAGAGAAACTAGATGATCAATTATTCCCAGTATCTCCCATATGCAAGTGGGTGGGACAATCCAAATAGGATAAGACCTCTTCCATTGACTACATTGGAGAAAGGGAGACCTGGACGAGTCAGATCGAATAGTTTGGCAAATAGAGTCTTCAGTAAGAGATCAAACAGTTAAGATGATGACAACTCTTTGAGATAAGATTTTGAAAATACTCTCCGGTCTCCTAGTTGATTCCAGGTTTCTAGTTCTCATGGTAAATGTGGTTGTTTTTTTCTAGATCACTAGATATGTGGAGATTGGGAAATGACAAAGTTGAAAAATCATCAAGCTCGCTGTTCCTACTAGACAAGTTTTTCCCTTCCTTAAGTTTTCCTCCCTCCCTGCCTGTCTCTCTCTTTTCTGATTTTCTCTTTCTTTCCTTTACTTTAAATAAATTCTCCCTGGGTTGCTGCAGACTTTCAGTTAATCTACAGTGTTCCAAAAAAGTCAATTTTGACAATTTTGGATCGTTTTCTCACTGGTTTTACATAGGAAAATTTTTTCAAAGTTCCTTTTCTGATATTTTTATTGGAATTAAAGTGATTGGTGTTTAAGGCACCATGTGGACTAGTCCAGAGAGCTTACTGGCAGTGGGTGGAAGACTAATATCAGAGATTTTTTTTTCCCTACAGTTATTGCTTGGCTTTAGAGCCCAGGACCTTCCCAAATATATGGGGTGGCTTTTCAAAGAGATGTGCAGAGTTAATTGAGATTAAATTTATTACTGGGCAGATACTCTAGGCCCTTAATTTCAAGTTTAATTAATTAATGAGAAGTAAATCACTTGCAATTTCTGGAATATTTGGATTTTGGAAGTCAAGTGAATATGTTACACTAGCCTAAAACTATTCTTGTGGCTTCTTATCTTTTCTCCAAATCTATTTCACATCCTGGTAATTGGTTAATCTTTTAAAGATTAGCTGTCACGACTCTTCTCTATGATTCTTCAATTAGTTACAGCATCAGTTTTCTTCTGAAAATGGAGAACTTCTACTGCTCCAAGAGCTTCCTCTTATATGCACACTAAATATGTATTAATTCATCTTACAAATAGTACTTTTATAAATGTTGTATACTGAGTTTAAATACATATGGTTGGCTGCTAAGGGAAAGGTTAAAAGATGATTGTAATATTTGTTCCTTAACAAGAATGCACTGGTGAACTTGATGCAAAGCCAGATTTCTTAGCTTCAGTCTCAGATTCTTTTAAATAGGTTTATGTGGGCCCTGACTGCTTTTAGTGAATCAAGTTGGTAATTATGATGTTGGTGGTCTCTAGACAATCATTTAGAAAAATCAGAAATCAATTTACAAGAGAATCAAAAAGCTGGCATTCAAAATGCCTCATAAATTGGTCAAGTCTATTTCTGCAGTCTTGAAAATGGTAGTTTGCCACACATTATCTGTTGAATTCATTTTGCTCATGCTGTGCCTTGGCTGATTTATTTGCCTCCATCTGACATGCATTATTCTTCTTTTATGCTTGATTTCATCCTACCCTTCCTTAAGGCCAGCTCAAATTTCACCTTTTCCATTTCGCTGACACTATCTAATTAGGCTCACAATGATCAAAAGGATAACTTGGGCTAAATGCTACTGTTTTTCTAAGTAATAGTAATAATTGCTTAATTTAAAATTTTCTGATTTCATCACCTTAATCAAGAGTTTGACTCTGACTGTTTTTCTCTCCCTAACTCTCTGGGAACTCTTATGGGCCTGACAGCCAAATATGCCACTGCAAACTCAGAGACAAGCCTGATCCAAAGATGTGTCCAGGGGTGATATGGAGAACAAAGACCAGATGAACAGTCCATGGTAGCAAGATGACAACACAGAGAGGCCACATTCAAACAAAAGCAACTGGACAGACACCAGGAGAGCCAAGGACGGTAGGTGCTGAGTGAAAGGCAAGAGCAAGGTACATGGGGACTGCAGCCCATCTCTGCAAGCTGCAGGCCTGCTGAGGCACTGTCAGAGCCAGCTTTTGGCAACAGGGAGAATTATAAATGATAGATGAAATCTCTTTGTTCTTATTTAAAAGGATTAGGAAACCAAAGGATTCACCCTGAAGGGACATGAATTGCTTTTCTTAGTATTTTTAACAGAGACTATGTTTGACTTCAGTTTTGTTTCCCTGGTGTCTTGATGTTCTGACTTCCTTGAGATACTAGAGTATGGAGGAAAAATTCAGTCACCATCCTGTGCTCTCTATTGATGACTACAGAGAAAGTCAGAATTAATGCTTCTTTCTTCCAGTTTAGATTCGACAGACAAAATACCAATTATATTGCATTAATCAACATTAAAATGTATTTGTTAATGACTTTTGAAATATACAAAGTGTCTTCATGTAAGAAATGGGGCTGATTTATTTTCTTTCTCCTACAAAGAGAATCTCTGGCCTTTAAAATTAACTGTAATTTTATCAAGACAAACATTTGAACTAGATGTCCAAAGTGTTAGTTATTTAAAATCATTGGTTCCATTTGGTGACGCTCCTTTGGGATAAGCAAATTTGTATTTTTCAGGTAACTACCTGGAGTGGAATTGCTGAATCATATGGTGCATCTGCTTTTTGTATTTTGAAAATTCTCCATTTGAATTTCCATAAGAAAGAATTCTCCATTTGGTTTTCCATAAGAGCTGGGCAAGGCTGCATTCCCACCAACAGTGTTACAAGGTTCCTTTTTTCTACTTCCTTAATAATGCTTGTTGTTTCTGATATTTTGATATGAGCCACTCTTAGCAACTGGTTTTAGTTGATATTTTATTGTAGTCCTGATTTACATATTCCTGATAAGTAATGATGAACAGTTTTTCATACATCTGATAGTCTTCTTAAGAGAAGTGTCTTTTTGGTTCTTTTATTCATTTTTTGACTGGATTATTTTGTTCTTGCTGATTTGTGCGAATTCTTTATACAGCTTACTTATTGACCCCTTGATGGATGAATAATGTGTGAATACTTTCTCGCATTCAGTAAAGTGTCTTTTGTTTTAATATAGTTTCTTTCACTGTGCAGAAGCTTTTTAATTTTATATAACCCAAGTTGTTTTTGCTTTGTAGTGTCACTGTTGGAGTTGAATCACCAAAAGCATCAGTGCAGTCCATATCATGAAGTGTTATGCTTATGTTTTCCTCTAAGCAGTTCTTGTTTACAAGTCTTACATCTAAATCTGGGAGCAATGATCGTTTAATGACAATTAAATGGTATTAAATATAAGTAACAAGATATTTTAGGATAGTTTTATTTCATAAAGTTGACTAAAAGCCAATATCACACAAGTTCACACTTGTATAATGTTTGATTATTTCTCAGACATTAAAATATTTTCAGGTTGGGCTTTGAAGAGAAGTTGTTTGATTTTTCTGTTTTTCATTCTCTTTTTCTTTTGAGTACCTACTAGCAAGTGAACAAAATAAGCAAGGTCCTTCTTTTCATGGAGTTACTGTTCTACTCAGGAAAAGACAGCATGGAATAAAGTAATCAAAACTTTAAAATTATAATATTTCAAGACTTCCAGGGCTGCAAAAAAAAAAAAAAGCTGAGTAATGAAATAAGAGTGGGAGATTAACTGGACAATTCAGTATTTTAGGCATAGTGGTAGAAAAGTTATTTTTGAGGATGTAAATCTCTTCCAACAAGTAAAATATGCAAAGCAGCTAGGCATGTGAAAATATGAGCAGGCAAACAGTCTGAAAATCATCACAGGGCAGAACTTCTCTTACTGGTTTTGGTTCCAGCCACATGTTGCTACAAATTCAAAAAGGAAAAAAGAAAAAAAAAAGTGTAGCAAAAGAAAAAAATAGCGAGGGAGCAACAATGTAGAGCGAGAAATCCCAGGGTAGACTTAGTCATGGATGGAACCAAGTAGAGCTGTAGCTACAGCAGCTGGCAGGATGCAGTAGAGGCAGTCTGCTCCTAAGGTGGTGGTTGAGGCTCCCTGCACATTGGGGAGGGCAAAAGCTTTGCCAGAGAAGCCACTGCTGTCTGCAGCAGATCAGAATAGTGCAAAGTACATACGTGTTGGCTGTTAGGCCACGTAGCACCACTCCTAGCTCCCAGTTGCCACAACCTCCCCCCCCCCCCATACAAGAAGTCAGGTTTGTGGCAGGCAGGAGGCAGGCTGGTAGTTGTAGTCTTCAGTACTGAGATCTTGTGTACATGAAGATTGGGGTGAAATCCCTTCAATACATTATTCACTGGTTCAGAGTTCACAACCCCCCACTGAAATAAACTCCATGCTAACTGAAATATGAAAGAAACTACTCCAAACAGAGGGGCCTCAAGTGTGGACAGCTAGGATCATGACAAATTGGTCGTTTGAAGAGGACTAAACAGTTGGGGTCTAGTGAAACAGGCTGTAAGTGATGATGTGGGAAAAGCAGACACCACTCACTGAGTGGAACTCACGGCTGGCTCTGGTAAGAGATTGACTTTGTCCTAAAAATCATGAGAAACAATAAGCAGACTTTTAGGCAGAAGAGTTAAATGATCAAACAATGAACCAGATGGGCTAGAGAGCAAGCAGGGGATCATTTGACTGAGATTTGATAAATGTATACAATCAATCATTCTAAATTCTCTTTATCTTGTTTTAATTGCTACCAGAGTCAAACAGTGCACTGTGAACAGGCTTCTTTTGAAGAACATAATGTTTTAAAGTATACTGTTTCTTTTGGAGAGGCTTGAAGATCATAAAATCTTTGAATATTGGTGGAGTTCCCATGAAAGAATGTTTGCCAAAGGGATTTTAAAATGCATAGCAGGAACAAAATGTTCCCCTATCAATGGAATGCAGAGTAGAAAAAGTAATCTAGTTCTTGTTATAATATTCTATATTCATTTTTTAACTAATATATCATTTAATCAATCAAATTTGTGTCATTGTTGAGAATCACATTTAATAACACATGTCTCTTTTCAGGGTTAGTCATGCATTTTATCAAAACAGCCAAACAAAATAAGAGAAACAATATGTAATACTTCCATCTCTATCAGTTTTCTTTACTTTCTGTGATCTTTCAATAGAAGAAAAATTCTCTTCTTTTGCTAGAGCCTCAAAAAGAGGTAACTGAATGGGAAAAATAAACAAATTTACTTTTATTATGAAAGGGACAATTTCTAGATTAAAATTTCATTTGTCATCTCAAAGTGTCAAAAATATCAATGGTAAAGATGACAATGCATTTGAAAATGCATTTTCAAATAATAGCATTTTAGAGTATCAAGAGAAAATAAAAATGCCATTAGAAAATAAAAATGTTTATGGGATTATTTTACTAAGTATAAATAATTTTTAAGTATGTATTTGGTCTGATTGCTTACAAAGTTTGAACCACTAATATCTCCAACTATCCAACTAATTTAGAAAATTAATCTCATATATTTTATATATTTAGACTGACAATTTTATTTTATGAAAGTTATGTTTGTGAGAAATACATAAAAATAGAAAATTTCTTTGAATTGCTTCATATCCATTACCTAGACATAACAATGGAAGATATGTGATTTTTTTCAAAATCTCTTTCCTTACCTGTCTCTTTACACATACACACAAACATATAGTCATAGGCACATACAAATTCACACATACATATATAGGGTAAGCAATAACTAGTCATATAAAATATAATATGTATTTTAAGGAAACAGAATCATAAGATAAATTTCCATTTAGTACAAATATTAAATTTTAAAAATTGAACTAAAGAAAATAGTAAGGAAATTGCTAAACCTCAAATAATATTTCCATCCAATAAAAACTAATAAATACCGAAAGATGCTTTTAAAACTAGTTGAAAAGATTTTTAGAAACATAAAAGTTGGAGACCTTTTAATTATATATAATAGAATCAGTGGACTACTCAACTAAAATAATGAGGGAATACTATTTAACTAATATATCATTTAATCAATCAAAGTTGATTAGTTATATACTATTTAAGTTTTCTCCTATTTCCCCACTCTATACCTATTATTCTTTCAGACTTTGCTTTATTTTAAAATCTGCATTTTCTTATGTAGCCATAATTTCAATAATAGTTTAGTTTTGTACTAATCTAAAATCCAACATTACACTAGTTTATTGTGACTTCTCCATTTTAGAATTCCATATTAGATTTATCATTCATTTAGTTCTATACATTGTTTATGTGTTTTTGAATATTATCTCTTTTTTAGAATGATTTTGGCCATGTATAGCCAAACAAAATTTAGAATTATTGTAACAATTTATGGGAAGTATGCCATTGGAATATTAATGGGGATTGAAACTGTATATTGCCTGGGATAACATGGGCATTTTGACAACATTGATTTTTCCAGTGTTTGAACACAGAATGTCTTTCCACTATTGTGTTGTTTTCAATTTTTTTCAATAGTGTCATAGTTTTCAGTATATAAGTCTTTCACATCCTTGGTTAAATTTATTTCTAGATATTTTATCCTTTTTTATGTGCTTTTAAAAGATATCATTTCTTTTTCTGCTACTTCAATTTTTTTATAGAAACAGCCAATTCTTGTTTATTGATTTTGTACTATATAATGTCATTGCAGTGACAATTTTACTCCTTCCTTAACAATCTAGCTACCCTTTTTCCCACCACACTCAGATTCGTTGTTTACTGATCCACTTGCACAGGAAAGATATAGTCTAGTGACTACTTAAAGCCTTGGTCCTAGGACTGGTATTTTGCTGGACTTGGGAGTCAAGGGACTTAAGATAGATTTTTTTTTCTAAAATTCTTGTACAAAATGTTCATTGATCTATAAGGTTAAGGATTATGTGATTAATTTGTTCTACAATTAACCTGCAAGAGAAAAAAAAGTGCTGTTTTTCACTATTTTACTCCATTTCTTTTGCAGTAACTTGATTAATATGTACATAGCAAGTCTTCAAAAAGCATGGAGTAGTAATGTGGCACCAACCTTGATGGAATTTATAATATAATTATAATGTCTGGAACAATTCTATGGTGCTGCTTTAAATTTTATGATGTAGGAATGAGAAAGGCACTTATTGATTATTCTCTAATTGTCTGTTTTAAATTGTTTTATGAACCTAGCAGTATTTTAAAATTTGTCTATCTCCTCTGTTCTTTTGGTGCTTCCAAATTGGTAGCATGTTGAGACTAGACACATTATTTATAACAAAAACTTCTGCTTGACTGTGGGGTTGTTTGTGTTCCGAGACTAATACATAGAACGACAACCCCTCCCACCTGCTTTTTAATTTGTTGCATATTTATTTACTTGTCAACAGAAGCCACCATGTCCTTGGCAAGTCTAAGAAATATGTTCCTCAGGAGTCATAAAAGAAGTATCAGACAACCTCAGTTATGCTCTGAGTAATATGTTCAGAAAAACACAGATGGTAAGAAATAGCAAGTAGGAAGTCAGCTTAGACTAAGAGTAAGTGTATGAAGAGTAGAATATTAACTGTATGAATGGCATCTGTGCTTTTTTTTTTTTAACCTTGCTTAGAATTATAATAGACCCTCAACATATGTCTACTGAATGAAAGAATTTTAAAAGTCAAGGGCAAAACTGAGGTATGAGTAATGGATGAGAGATCAACAAAATGCTTAAGAGAAAGTAACCTTAATTACTATTTTACAGATTCATTGAGGTCAAAGACAGTATCAAATCAATTTTATACTCAGACTCTACTACATAACAATAGTGTGACAAATGAAAGAATGGAATATGTTCACGAATACATGGAATGAATCAAATAAGTAGATGCAGAGAAACAGTATGGTCAAAATTAGGTAGACATGGGTTTAAATAAAATGGAAATGAGGCAATAGATATAATTTCAACTATAAGGCAAAGAATAATGGAAAGTAAAGGTACAAGAACAGCTAGAGATGTGGATGAAGGTAAGTAAATGTAGAGCAGTCTGTGTATATGCATGCAGAAATATTTATGTGGACTGAAACAATGCATAAGATACTGTCAAGGTAGAGAAAGTTTGAAAACTTAAGTGGGGCAGGGTAAAAGGAAGAGTAAAGACTGCAAAGTCTGCAAAATTGTGCTTTTTCTTTCTTATTAGACAAAGAAAATGATAATAGAAATAACTGAAACAGCCTAAATTATGTAATACCATATGCAAATATTAAAAAGCATAGATTTCAACTTGACTACTAATATTATTCAAAGTCATATATCTAGATAGGGATGCTTATATGCAAGATATTAAGTTAACCAACACTATAGTCCTTATGAATTTTCCAAGCCAACTCCTAGGAAAAAATTTGCAGTTAGGCTATCACATTCATTTTCCTCTAAGTCTGTGTCTAAAAGTGCCTTAGACACAGTCATACTCAGTTGAGCTTTTAGGCTTTCTATCTTCAATAATGAGCCAAAGATAGAGCAACTAGGTCTAGCATTTGTTTGATGGCTTGTGTTTATTATTTCTTATCTTAAAATGATTTAAGATAAAGATGAATGATTTTTGTTTATTTTAATTGAGCTGACATTGCCTTAAAGTGACATAGGATCAGACCTCTTAAAATGGATGTTACCACACCACACCCACCACTGAGGCAATCATGGTCTTCCACCATAGTCCATTATATTTTATTGATTGAACATTGGTTTACAACATCGTACATGTTTTAAAATTATAGATTTAAAATTGTAAGGTCACATGCTTCACCTACTACCAAAGCATCTGTAATCCTCCACTATAGCCCGCTGGGATCTTTTTCCTCCTAACTGTTCCCCATCCCCTCTGGTAACCTCAATTCTACATTAGATTTCTATGGTTAAGTTTGGATTAGTTTTGGCTATTACTTTTCTTTGTTTCCTTATAGTCCACATATGAATGAAATCATTAGGTATTATTCTTTCTCTTTCTTATTTTGCTTACTATAATGCCTTCCACTTCCACTCATGTTGTTGCAAATAGCAAGATTTTAGTTTGTTCAATAGTTGAGTAGTATTCCATTTGTATGTATATCACAATTTTAAAATCCACTCATTTGTCCTTAGGTATGAAGTTGTTTCTTTAACTTGTCTATTGTAAATAGTGCTGCAATAAACATAGGGCTATGTCTAACCCTTCAAAGTGGTGATTTCATATTCTTCAGGTAGATACCTGGAGTGGAATTTTTGAATCATATGATTTATCTCTTTAATATTTGAGAAACCTCCATACTGATTTCCACAGAATCTGGATCAGACTAAATTCTTACCAGTAGAGTATGCATGTTCCTTTTATTTCACACCCAAGCCAATGCTTCTAACTTCTGATCATTTCAATATCGACCATTTTCATGACTGTGGTTGCCCAATGGATTTTTTAAGGGGTGGAGGTTGATGTTTTACTTCATTATAAATATGGGGTTCTCGGTGCCAATCAAGGCTGGTTCAGCACTTAAGATTTCTTCATTTTGTCTCACCTGAAGTGCTTTTAAATACTCATTACTGTGTTTTGAACATCTACAGTATCCCTTTACTCTCCTACCTAAGAGATATGATAAGATATATATATATAATTATATATCATATATATAAGGGTATATCATTATATATATCTTATCATATAAGAGTATATATAATGATTTATATATATATATCTTATCATATAAGAGTATATATAATGATATATAAGGATAAGTTATATGTGACAAGCATGAGTACCAAAGGATCAAATTTGCCAAAATCTAGGTCCTATTGCTGATTTAAGATAATTTAAGGTGATTTCAGGTAAATAGTCCACTTAGATAATTTCAGGTAAACAGTCCGCTTAGAATGTGCTGTACAACTTGATCAATTGGTAATTTTCTCTATGTTACTCTTTTTTTTTTATAACCAACAATACTTCAATAATTTATTCTGAAATCCCTGACAATACCAATCTATATTAATCTAATTTTCCTAAGATATAGGCCATAGTAACTCAGAGCTTTTAAGTCCTTCCTTTTGATGTATCCTCACCTTAGAGATTCTTCCTGTATACCAACACAGAAAACAGACAACTATAACTTATCACCTTTTCAAACTATATTTCTAATATAGTACTATCTGCTACCACTACTACTGCTACTACTACCGCTACTGCTGCTGCTGCTGCCTTCTGCTTCTGATCCTACCGATATATCAGATCTATACTGTGAGCCAAGCATGTTGCTGGTCACTTTATTCATGACAATTCTGTAAGATATTTTCTTCACTCATATTTCATAGATGATGTGATCATAGCTAAAATGAGATCATTCAATCTTCTTGTGAGTGTCAGATTCTGGATTTAAACCAATATATCATCAGTTCCAAAGGCTAGGCTGTTTCTATTCCACTGAGAACAGAATGACTAGATTTACTCAGAAATTGTCAAGAAACCAAGACCCTTAATTCAGAATCTGGCAAAACATAATTGTGCATGCTGAGATTAACTTGGTTAGCTGGAAGAAGTGAAACTCTAGGTACAGGACATTCTGTCTTTCTTAACACTCTAGTTTATCTGTGAGATATTTAGGTGTAAAGTTTAGTTTGGAGAGTAGGTGCTAGGTTCACACTGCTCTCTAAGTATATGTCTAGAGATAGAAAACTTTACTGAGGCTCACTAAGACTCACCATATTCTCTGAAGAATTATCTCAATTTAACAAAGATATGATTCTGCCAAAGTTACAAGTACATTAGTTCATAACAGATTGTTCATTTTATGTTTAAATTTTATCAAAATTGGAAGCATTTGAAGTTCATTGTGTTCAAGTTATATGTCAACCTGTAAAGTCTTGTAAAATAAAGAATAACTTCACTTATGATCTGAAAATCTATGAGATGGGAAGAAAGGTAATTTAGACCCTCACATTTCTAACCTTGGCAGAAACAACTCTTTCCACTAAGAAAGGGAACAAAAAATTAGGAGGTAAACACAAAATCCTTTAAAAGATGTTTCATTTTGACATTAAAATGAGTAAAAAATGGATAACCTGATGAAGTCAAATGAAATGAATACTTGTTTGTTGTAGAAAAATGCTATGTCCAGCTGATGTTTAATAAATATCTGGTAAATAATTTTTAATTTGCAAACATAATTTAGCTCTCGTACAAATTGCAATCTTTGCTAACATTTTTATACTTCTCGCAATCAATCATCTGATTATAGCTTATAGTCTTATAATTCATCATTTGATAATTTTTATAAAACTTTGTAATAATATGAAAAAAAGATAACCCAGTTCTGTCGGACTGATAATATATTAAAATGGGAACGCAAAGAATGTTCATTTAAATGATTTCTACTTTCTCCATTTATTAGAGGAAAGGTTTCTGATAGAGAGAATAGGAATTAAGGAGGAAGAAGGGTTGGAGATTTAAGGAGGAAAAGAAATTCTATAACATGGATGATTGCATAGAGCCTCAAATGTAAAATAACAAGCTATTATGAGGTTAACAAGCAATACTGAGGGACTAAAATGATAAGTACTTGCAGTGTGATAATTGTTCATCACTTTGACCTCCATAAATAACTTCCTAACAGCGTTTCTTGCAACTATTTCTTGTGGGGAGCTTCTGAAAATGCAGGCATTGGTGCATTATTTTCAGAGATTCAGTTTGGTACATGTGAGGTGGTGTCCAGGATTCTCAGCTCGGAAAAGTACTCAAGGTTGTGCTTATGCTATACTTTTATGGATACTGGTTAAGCAATTATTCACCAATTCTTTGATGATTCAACACATATACAACTCTTTGGAGTGAGATTTATGTGAGAACCAACCAACAGGTTTTCTCTGATATGACAGGCACTTAGCTTATATAACTGCAACTTTTTAAGTAACCAATATAAAGATGCATTGAATATTTAATATAAACAGTTATGATATACAATTTAGAGCAATAATTCAAGAATTAAAATTCACAGTGGTGTTGACTGCTTAAAGTAAATTATCTATAAACTTTTCCTTCTAGTATATCGATCCTCAAAAAAAATTACAATCTCACCTCCAGTCTATACCTGTCTTACCTCTGATTCTGTCCTAAAACTTATGTTTGAGCATTTGCTTCTCATTCTTTAGATTTCATTCTGAGCAGTTGGATAAAATAGTCATCTCAAAACAGCAAGTTCAGGTCAAATTATTTGTAAAGAGTTGGGCCAAAGCTTGAACTCAAGCTCATCAAAACTCCAGAGAGATTATGGGTACTTTGCTGACACGTGTAGTATGGTAACATGTATCTGAAGAGAACATGTGCCTCTGAGCGATAGACTGTGCTGTAAACCAGAATTTATGTCATGAGAAAATAAACAAAGAACAAGAGGGAAAGGTCTCAATGAAATAACTATTTTAACTCCATCTGCTACTCTATAAATCAGTATTTAGTTTTTACTATGGTGACAGAAATCTTAATTTAATTCTGTCTCTGGTATTTTTCTGAGAGTCTACGAATGAACTCAATATACCTTTTGGAGACTCCTTGGGATCTAAAGTATCTTATATAGCCAAGTAGAGGTAATGAAATGTTTGCATGGGTGTTCCAATTAACTATTGCTGTGGAATAAATTACCCCAGAATTTCATGACTTACAACAAAATCACTTTAATGCTTGTCACAGTGTCTGTGAGGCAAGATTTTCACAGAGCCCAGCTGGGGGGTTTTGGGCTGAGGTCTCTGTAGTTTCAGAAAGATGAGGTAAGGAGAAGAGCTGAAGCAGAGTGTGCCATCAGTCAGGAGTGCACCTGGCATCACTCTGTCTCCTCCTGTGGGTTTTTAAATACACTTATTTGGTCTTCACAGTCCAATGGTCTTGGGGCACTTGACTATTTACAAGGACTTTTTGTGAATATCCCAAGTCAGGTAGCAGCTACATGTGCTTTTATGACCAGGCTTCAAAAATCACAAAGCCATCACTTCAACCAAATCTATTGATTGAAGCAATTAGAAAAATAACTGAGTTACTTATATGCCCCAAAGACAAATTGCCAGGAATTATAAGGATATGAATGTCTAAATCTAAAAATCTATATGGAGTTGTTATTTCCAAAATATTTGAGGGTCTCAGGGTAAGCTTGCATGTATTAGAATATATGAATGTTTTGCTTGAGTAATAAAACTTCTTTACGATTTTACTTAATATCATTTTCTATTTTAAGTGTTCCGAAAATATTCAAAGATAATTATCTCATCTCTGTAAAGCTTGGAGCAGATTTTTGGTAGATATTAAAAATTTTAAATTTAAATAGCAAAATAAATGAGTCTATTTCATAGTTAGGCATTGCTTATAAAGAAGGATGGGTTCAATGAACTAAATCAATTGCCAGAAATATTTTCTCATGAGAAATAAAAGCTCACAGATTTTTTTTTTCTTTTTAGATATATTTCACATCTTTGTCTTTGCCAGGGAATACCAACCACCTTTTATACAAAGATTCCACTGGCACACAGCATCTGAGGAGACAAACTTACTTCTTTCAGTTTGCCTCATGTTTTGTGGTCTTGATAGGTTCAAGAAGAGGTAGAGAAGAAACCAAAGTCTGAAGAATCTAGGCAAAGCTTATGTTGGCCGTGAGTACAAGGAAGACTGGAGTAAAGTTACTTACAAGTGATTTGTCTCTAAACAATTCAATGGGAGAGGTGCGGGTCACAAGAGAACTTGTGCTCAGTGGTTCCCAGTAGGGAACCATTGTGCCTCTGGCAGCATCTAACCCATATGACTCCAAGAGTTGTTGAAAGAAGTTTGTTCTCATCATTCATCTTCCTAGAAATGCCCTCTCTGTCCTGTCTGGGGTAGGACAGCTCACAACCCAAACAGCTGTCTTGACTTAGTTTCATGGAACCTTTTCACCCAAACCATCCCTAGTCAATTAAGCCCATTTACTTCTTGCTACATAGAACACAAGTAACACTCTAATAGTATCCCTATGTATCCATGTAAAAAAAAGGAAACAGGACTAGAACTCTCTTGTCACTGCACTTCAAGGTGTCTTAAGACAATCAATTCTTGAATTCATTTTATTTCTGTAAGACAAAAAAAACTGGAGCTGTATTTGACTGTGAATATCTGCCATAACCTGGCAAGATGGCACATTTAGAAGTTCGTTCTACCTATTCCTCTTCTTTTTTAACTCTCCTACCTTGTTAATAACTTCCTTGAGAATGCCTATCTCACTAAATTTAATTATTCTGGTCTCTCCACTGTCCTGCATTTTATTAGTTGAGTCATTTCTTCATGGTTTGGTACTGAGATATTCCCTACTTAGAGTTAAGTCTTGTTCTCAGAAATTTCTGCCCAGGAATTGGAATTTGCATTTTAGAAAATACCTGTTCTTTCTGCTCAAGGTTACCCTAATGCCAATTCAGATTAAGTGAAATTTTGCTTTTCTCTGAAAGATTTCTTGTCTGCTAAGATGCCACAGAGCCTTGAATTTTATTTCTAGACTGTCATTCCTTAGAGAAGATTCCCAAATTTTCTTCTTATTTACTTTTTCATAAGCATTGCTTTGTTATCATGTTGGAAATAGAATTCCTTAATTACCTTAAATCTCTTTATCCAGAATTTATGAGGAAGAATTTCTCTATTTAACATGCCCATCAACTATTAATGTCTTGGTAATTTGGAAAATACTAATTGCTAAATTTTTCCTGTAAAGGACTGTGTAGCAAACATCATTGTTTTTGTGAGTCACATGGTCTTTGGTGCAACCATTCAGCTCTACTTCCATTATGTAGTCACAGAAAATAGAGAGCAAATAATCATGATTGTGTATCAGTCAAACTTAATTTGCAAAAATAGAAGAGTCTGACATTAGCTATGGTCTGTAATTTGCTTATCTCAGATTTAAAATTTACAGCTTATATATGCTTACTCTTCCTGATACTCTATATAAATTGTCTCTCCCTTGTTTTTAGGGTTCCAGGTGATAGGTGTGACAATATTCCCATTTTACAGAGGGGAATTGGGACTGAACCTGTAATTCTGAGACATAGTGTCTGGAAAGTAGTACTAAATAGATATCTGGTGTATACATGAAGAATAATTGAATGGACAGACTTCAATACATAACAAGACAAACATTTGAGATTCCACTAATTCATTTTCTATTTATAATTTTTTTACTTTATTGAATATAATGCACAATTATATGAAAATCTTATTAGTGAAGAATGAATGAAATTATCTTGGGAACAAAACAGTAAAAACCAGACAACACAAGGTGGAGAAAAGTGATATTAAGTGGTATTTTACTAGTGCAAGCCTCTAAACTGACTACAATTTAGGGCAAGATTTCTTTTCAGCACAATTTCATGAAACATTAATTCATGTTTCTAATGATTGGGAATTTGGTTAATTAAAATCTCTAAGACAAGTGAACATTAACATACCCAGGGATTTTCATGGACTAAATATTGAATTAATTTGCAATAAAGCTATATTCAAATTTAAAAACTGAGTTAATTATTAAAATATGACATTTTTTGAAAATAAACCTTAAGAAAATCAGTACCAGAGTTAAACTTTCAGAAAGACCTAAAGACATTGAGAGAGAGAGAGTGGATCTCATAAGTATTTAAATGAGATATTTTGATGGACAGAAAAATTAAACTACCAAATTGATAAAACACAATTAAAAATATAGTATACATATGAATAATTGGAACTTCTAGGTACACCAAAATTTGGGCACTATTATAAAATAAATATTCTAATTCATCTTTAAACCCATAGATTATTAATTTAAAAAGAACTATCTTATTTTGGACCTTTTAGAACTCTAGGGCCGGTGTCAAAATAGTTTTCTTTGTGCCTCAGCTCTAGTTCTAAAAAATGAAGAAAATAACCCCCCTAGTTTAACAATATTGCAAAGGTTAAATACACTAATAAGCATAAAGTTCTTGGTATAGTGCCCTGAACATAACATAAGCTCAAGACATTTTGCCTAGTACTTTAACAACAAGTTTTACTTTATGGAACTCAAGTTTTTTGAAGCACATCATGGAACAAAGATTCTTGTTAAAAGTAAAATAACAATTGAAAAAACAAGTCATCTGTAAACCTCATCCATGAGGTCATCAATATATTAAATATATAGTATTCAATAAAGAAATCTGCTCTAACAATTCCTCATATTTACTTGAATATGAAATTTGGGAATTGGGTTATAAATACTATAATAATTTAAATATTCTAAGGATTCCATTTTGGGTGTTGTTTCTGTGAAGGAATCATGACTGATTTACTTAACAATTATATATGGGTCAGAAACTTGGAAAATATAGTAGGCTCTGTTGACTTTCTTACATAGTCCAGATCTTATCTGATCCATAGCCATAGCTACAGTAACTTGCCTACAAAAGCTTCAACTGGTTTTGTGTCTCATCTCAGCAAGGCATTGCTTTTTCTTGTTTTCTGCCCTGCTTCTTCACTCATGCATAGGGTGGGTTGCTGTAGAAGCCCAGTTTGGAATTACAGGTGCACAGCTTTGGTGCACAGAGCAGTTATTGCCCAAGGGACAATTTCTAACACAGAGAGGATGTAGTTGATAGATAACTGCTTCTTTTTTTTCTACCTATGCAGATAATTCTGGGAGATATGTGCTCTAAATATTCCTAACAGGAATGAGTACCTACTCATGTATAGTGGTGACCAGTTAGCCATATATTATTGTGACTCCACCTTCCTTCTTACACTTGTTCAAATCCTAAACTTCAATATCCTGGGGTCACTTCTCAAATGAACTGCTTATATGCAAACTTTTGTATCGGCCTCTGGTTTTTGAAAAAAATAAGCTTTGTAGGATGTTGTAACATGAGGACATGTGTACTATATACTAGACATTCTAGATGCACTACAATATGGACAATAAATCCTGTGCTTTGTCTCCATTGAACTTAGTACACTGACTTTTTTTATATTTGTTTTTATTATAAAATTTATTCCGGTTGACAATTTAGGCCATAGACATGTACATAAAAATTCCATAAAAGGGAACAGTATGTTAGGGGGTGAGGATGGGGTGGAGATGGAAGGGAATGATCATGGAGGGAAGGTGGTGGATGGTCCGCAGGGAATACCAATATATGAAACACATATAAAAAAAGATTATCTTCTCCATTCTTCCTTCCCTTATTAGTTGTAGAATGCGGAGTTTGTATCATACATGATTCCTTAAAGTCAGTATACTAAGTTGAGTAGGACTACAACTCAGGGAAGAAGGGAAGGAAGAATGGAGAAGATAATCTTCTCTACTTAACAAAAGTTCAAAGAGTGCTTTATTGTAAGGTTTATGAGTTTGAGTAATAAGTAGACTTGTAGCAATCATTTCAACTTTTACTTAATAAGATCTTCAATGACAGTGATCTTTGGGAAAATAAGTATAAATTTTACAAACAAAAAATAACTGTGGTCAACAAGAATTGAAATCAACAACATTGTTGATAATAAAAGTGGGATGTGTGTGAAATCTAAAGTCCTCTCATTTCTTCATAATCTCATAATGCCCTTCTGTTAATATGTTTGTTGAGATATGTTGACATACTGATTATTATTTTGATGCATCAAATGACTTTTAAAATTTGTTATAAAGAATGGTGAAGTAGAGAAATGCACATCATAAAAGTAAGAGAAATTTAGTAATCCAATACGCAAAACTGCTACCATCAAAGAATAAATGAAAAATAAATTAATAAATGAAATTCCTTACCATCAGGAAAAGGGAGAAAATTAAACACAAAAATCCATTTTCCAAAATGAAACTTTAATGCACATTTATAGTTACATCCTATTTCATTAAGCATAGGTTAAAATGAAGTTCTTTTTTTATAGTTGACTTTAACATGTGATATTAAATTGAAATACTGTCTTCAATTAACTAGAAATGCCAACAGTTTGTGCCTTGGAATACACTTGAATCTGGCAGAGTCAGTGGAGACAAGCCCTCAGCTTACTCTATTCGGCATGGCACAGTAGATCACTAAGTGATTCATTTCCAGATGGAAACAAGTGCTAAAAGAAATACAGTTCTAATATGAAGCAATCTTGTAGAAAATTTTTCTTAAAATGAGGAGGGTCATAATGCCAGACTTGAAAAGAAAAAGAAACTATCAGAGAATAAGATCATATAACAAAAATCAAATTAAATCAAAGCCAGCATAGTAGTTAGACCTCTATAACCATTTCACTTTTTTTTAAGCTGAAGAAATGATGGAAATGTCTTCTTAAGAGCACTTTCACTTTAGGTGTTGTTTTTATTTTTCCTGTAGAGAAATGTCAGTACTTCAAATGTCAAACTATTGGAATGTATTAACAAACAATTTTCTTTTTTTTAAAGTTATTTAAAAAATAGATAAATTTATTTATTTATAAACCACCACCTCCCCTCCCTGGCCACTCCAACTGGTCCCCTCACCCAGTTGTGTACTTTCATTTGGTTGTCCATATATTAGTGAAGCCATTTGGTTCCTGTCTTTCTCTTTCTGACTTGTTTCTGACAATATAATTTCTTCTAGTTATCCATGTTACCAAAAAATAGTCAATTTTTTCATTTTTAATTGATGTGCAATATTCCATTGTGTTTATATACCACATCTTTTTTCATCCAGTCATTTGTCTTGGGGCATTTGGGTTGTTCCACATAGAGGAAAACCTGGGCAAAACACTTCATGAGTTACAATTCAGAAATCCATTTTTGGTCACATCTATAGCTGGCAAAAGAAGGAAGGAAAACATAAACAACTGGGACTACATCAAACTAAAATGCTCTGTACAGCAAAAGAGACAACAGAAAAAACAAAAAGAATCCCAACCGAGCGGAAAAAATTTTTGCTCTCCGTAAAAGTGATAAGGGTCTGATAACAAAGATACACAAAGAACTCACACAACTCAACAAAAACAAAGCCAAAATCCCAGTTTAAAAATGGGGAGATCTAAAAAGATACTTCTCTAAGAAGAAGTCCAAATGGCCAACAGGCACATGAGAAACTGCTCAACATCACTAGCAATTAGGGATATGCAAATCAAAACCACATTGAGATACCACTTTACATCAGTAAGAATGGCCCACATTCAAAGAATGATCAACAAGTGCTGGTGAGGATGTGGAGAGAAATGAACACTCTTACACTGCTGGTGGGAATGTAAACTAGTCCAGTCATTATGGAAAGCAGTATGGAGAATCCTCAAACTAATGAAAATGGAACTACCATTTGACCCAGCAATCGCTCTTCTGGGAATCTACCTAAAGGAGACCTCAATGTCGGTGCAAAGGGACACCTGTGCTCAGATGTTTATTGCAGCACTATTTATAATTGCAAGGATATGGAGACAAATAATTTTCTTTGAAGAAATAACAACCTGGGTTGCTTCAAGCACTCATAATACAAAAGACCACAGATTCTTATATTTTTAGAAGTGAATTAATCATATTTATTTATTTTTAATCAAATAATTTATTTGTATATAAATTTTACATCTTTGTAATCCCCAGGGTTCACCCTCCCTCCCCCCTGACTGTTCCCACTCTGCCCCCCCCCAGTTGTGTACTTCAATTTGGTTGCTAGCTTGTTTTGACTTTTCTTCATTGCTTTTTGTTTATCTTTCCCATGACCCATATAATAGTGAAACCATTTGGTGTCTGCCTTTTTCTTTTTGACTTTTTTCTGCTAATATCATTTCTTCTAGGTGCATCCATGTTACCATAAACTCATCTAATTTGTCATTTTTAATTGATGAGTAATATTCTATTGTGTATATATACCACATCTTTTTCATCCATTCGTCTGTTTTGGAACATTTGGGTTGTTTCCATATTCTTTCAATTATAAATAGTGCTGCAATAAACATCTGGGCACAGGTGTCCCTTTGTACCCACGTTAATTGAGATCTCCTTTGGGTAGATTCCCAGAAGAGCAATTGCTGGGTCAAATGGTAGTTCCATTTTCATTAGTTTGAGGGTCTTTCACACTGCTTTCCATAGTGGCTGCACCAGTTTATATTCCTACTAGCAGTGTAAGAGTGTTCCTTTCTCTCCACATCCACGCCAGCACTTGTTTTTGCTTTTTTTTTTTTAATGTGGGCTATTCTTACTGGTGTAAGGTAGTATATCATTGTGGTTTTGATTTGTATTTCCCTGATTGCTAGTGATGAGCAATTTTTCATGTGCCTATTGGCCATTTGTATATCCTCTTTGAGAAGTGTCTTTTTAGTTATCCCCATTTTTTGATTGGGTTTCTTGTTTTGTTTTTATCATCAATAAATGGTGCTGGGAAAAATTGAACTAAGACCTGCAAAAAAATTGACCAAGACAACATCCTCATACCATGTACAAAAACCAACTCAAAATGGATAAAAGACTTAAATATCAGATTATCTTATTATATAGAGAAAAACTTGGGAAAATTTAAGATAAGTTGTCACACGAGATAAGAGTAATAAAAGCATATTCCTCTTACTAGATAAAATACCAATACTCTGTTTTATATTGTAATTATTTGTGTAAATACCTTACTTCTGCACCATAAGGGAAGTAGGTAGCATTTTATTATTGACTATATGGTTTCTTCTCGTGTCCACATAGTATATTAGTAATATTTCCAGTTAAAATAAATTTCCTTTTATAAATTCAAGTCTTTTTGTAGAAATCACACTTGGAAAACAGCATGACCCTTTGGTGAATTGCATGAGTGGGAAAATATGTTTTGTGTGTTATCATATATAATTGGGGAAGGCAAGATTAGAAATCTATCACTCAAATAGTAATAATATAAGAAACTGAGATCAAAGATGAAAAACTGATTCTGAATATCATCAAATTATCATGTAATGTAAGAATTGGCATATACTGCATACAGGAAGCAGAAGTAATTTTTCCACTGAGAAATAGGTGCATAAGGAGAAATCAAGGGTCAGCATACTTTTCAGTCTTCCATTTCCCAAGCTCAACTCAAAAGTAATTGTGTTCTAACATAGTGGCAGAAAGGTCAAAGATCCCTCATTTCAGGAAGGCTGTTCAGCCATTTTTTTTCTTGATTACCTGAATAGTATATAATCTTTGGTGGAAAATAAAATGAAATAAAATTTCATAGCACTGTTTACCCATGCTTAAAAAATGATGTAAGATTATCTTCCCTTATAGAAAATTTAAGGAAAATTTAAAAAGAGTAAAGAGAAAAACTTCTGGAATAAACACTTTACTTTGCCCTGTTGATTTCAAACTGAATCTGAACCAAGCAACTGCCTGTAGTACTAAATCTTCACATCTCTCCTGAGATGAACTAGTGATCCTGCAGGTCAGAGTACTTGTGAAATCAGCAAAATCAAGCTCTGGGGTACTTGAATGAGTAATTGAGGAACAGTACATCTTGATTTTACTATTTTTGGCAACTTTAATGTTTATTCTAGAGCAACTTGAAATATTGAACTCTGTTTGGTCAAAGTGAATGTGACCATATTAATTACAAAACAATTCTTTCTTGCCTTAAAATAAAAAGGATATGAGTGTAGCTGAGCCAAACGTTGATAGAAATCTTTAAGAGAAAAAGCTCATGGATTCCTTTTGCTAACTCGATTTTCCTCCCTTTTTTGCCCTTCCATTGGTGTTTTACTAAAAAGCTCATGACTCAACAGAATAGAACAAAGAACATCCTGACAGTGTTTTGAAAATAAAGGAGGGTAAAATTTCCAGGGAATCCCATCCTATTTGAACTCTTCTGTCACTGTTATTCACAGTGACAAATTATGGCTAGAGTTACTCTGCCTAAGACAAAATGGATTTAACACTAATCAATTTTCAGTTCATATCTTGATGATTGTAACTATATAGCCATAGTGAGGATGATGGTGTGTGATCCAGTTTTGTTCTTATTTGACAGCATAGGCATCCACATACTTATTAGGTATTTATATGTTGTATCTAAACCAAAAAATAACAAAATAAGACATGGATATTTCTTCCAAGTACTATTAACTATAATATAAACAAAATCAAGACAGTGATTTTATATGATTAACCAAATAAACATGATCATTAAAGAACTTATGACTTCTTTGATGATCTTTGTGTCATATTGCCATTCCACAGCCCAGAGTGTTTCTTCCTGTTTAATTATATAACAGTAGAGACAATGTTCCAGCACTGTGCAAGATCCAACTACAAACATGAAACACATGTACTCACAGGGTAAGTTAGAAAAGGGTATTTTGGTTAAAGATCAGGTGTAGGCTGAATCCAAATAGGGAAGGCAATGCAGGCCTACCGACTGATGACAGCAACCTGAGGGGTCTATGATCCAAATACACTTCTTCCCACAGGACTCGGTCACAGTTGTCACTTAGCATCTTTGTTTCCCCACCTTGCTATTTACCAAAATGGGAGAGAATTTATCAATCTTCTATGTTTAGGCAGTCTTCAAAACTTTATGAAAGAACTCAACCATTGAACAAATGTATCTTAACCCAATTAGAGAAATACAATTGCTATACGTCTAAAAATTCAAGCTCAATCTTATTTTAAATATGAATTGCTGAATGATGGTTTGAAAAGTAGTATTTATTAAAATATTACATATTAAAGTATATGTTAAATATCGAAACTACAATCTATTGTGTTTCTGTTTTTTGGCATTTATGATCTTAATGTTGTGAGCAGTGATAAATATATATATATCACTATATAATTATATATATATAATTAAACACTGAAGCCTTCCACCAACTCAGAACAAAGTGAAAATGGCACATTTAACATTCTGAAAACAATAACATTTATATAGTATTATATTCTAATCATCGTTACATAATTTCTTCAATAATACCTTGCAGGAGGAAATTGCAGTAACATATTAACACTCATCTGAAGAGGAAAGTGAAGATCAGAGAAATTGTGACTTATTCATGGTGATAGAGCAAGCATAGCAAAAAGTCAAAACTGGAACTTTTTTTCATCTAACTATAATTTTCAGTTAAATTACTTCAAATATAAGAATCCAGAAGAAACATTTTGAAACCTAAGGAAGATTCTCTTATGTTACTGTGCAAATTAATAGATTGACAAATCCTGACCAAAGAAGTATATCCTAACTGTAATGTTCTTTGTTAGATCATAGACAGCAGATGCTTTTTATCAAAGGAGCTTGAGGCTTTGGTCAAAAGCTTATGCCAGTTATTTGTATTCTGTGATAATTTTTCATACTCAAATAACTAGCAGATTTAGGAAGTTACTTAAACAGAAGACATTTCTGTAAATTCTTCTAAAGCATAGAAATACTTCGTGTTTGAGAAAGAACCATTCAGGTAGAGTTTGTTTAGATGGGATAATGTTCTAAGTTTTGTATGTAATTCATTAGTCACTCACTAACTTCATTAATCTTCGACTGCTTAGACAATTCCCATGAAATATTTTGTTGTCATCTAATATTTTTGGATGACTAAGCAGAAAAATATATTCATTTTATGATGTAGAATAACATCTCTTCAGAGTAGTCAATGACCTAAGTTTTAAACTTCATTTTTTCTATAATAAAAACAATTTATTTCAAAGGTTTTTAAATGTTTTAAAACATTTTTATATTAGAAAGATTTTTAACTCCTGTGAAATTAGGATGAAATTCATAACTATAATTTTTAATGCCATGTTTTGACTTGTAGTGAATTCCCTACTTTTTCTTACTGTGTTTTAAAGTTTTGACATGTGAATATTTAAGGTAGAAAGTTTGACAGTAACTCAGTTTGTCAACATTTTAGAAACAGTCTTCATTTGGAAAGTCTTCAAGAACTTTTTAATTGTTTTCTAATTTGTTAGCAAAGAAATAAAGTTGCATCTAAGCTTTGCTGAGACTCTAGTGCCCACAACTCCTCTTCTTTGGCAGTTCAGAGCTCTAGACCTCTGGTCTTAAACTTTTCCTAACTGAGCTCTTTCCTGAATCAGCTCTGACTAGCCCCTCAGTCATTTTTAGAAATGTTCATGTTTAGGTAACCACCTCCACCCATGATTTACAATTCCTGGAAGAGCTGAGGTATATCTTTTAGTTAGCAATCTTCCCAGCCAAATTTAATGGATAATGAGACTTGAGAGGCACTTTTCAACATTTCCCTCACAGGGTAGAAGTGAAAAAATCCATTTATTCCACCTTAACCCTGCTCAAGGCCAGCACACTTCTGAGCGTGGATGGATTTGGTTAAAAATAAACTATATCTGTGACAATTCTGCAGATTCTAAGAGAGCAAACTCAACTCCCAGCTACCAGTGTAGTATCTTTAATGTAGAGAACAGCGAATGCTTTTTTCCTTCTTCATACATAAAGCCAGAATCTTTCAAGGGGGCCTAATCACATCTCTGGTTTTCTTTTCCTTCCTTTTTATTTTTTTCTAGAAGTGCAAAATACTTAAAAACAAAAAAGGAGGTCTTTGGAACAGTCAGTTGTGGTACTCAATATTATATGGGTGTATTCAGTAGTATCATTCATGAGCAACAAATCCATATAAATGAATTCATGTTGAACCTCAGCTTCCCCAGGTGCAATATGGGTATAAATATTCCATCTACAAGAGTTGAGTTTAATAAGAATAAGAATATAATTGTCAAATTATATGCCAGTAATGTAAGCAGCCTGCTTGTGATGACAAGCATCAGGCTCACCAATTTGCATAGGTTCTTCATTGGTTCTAGCAGTTACATAGACACACCAGGCAGAGTAGGGCCAGGGACACAGCTGGGGGTGCTGGGGGCAGGTAATCCCCTCAACTCCCCCCAAATATTCATACTCTTTCCCTGAGTTCTCTCTATTTCTCTCTTTGTCTCTCTGTCTCTGTATCTGTCTCTCTCTCTCTCTCTCTCTCTCTCATGCTCTCTCTTGTGCTCTAGCTCTTTGTGCTACTCTTTTGTCAGGGTGATGCTGCTCCTTTATCTCTTTTTTCCAGACCCAGGTGTGCTCACTCACACATACACACACACATACACATACTGGGCCCAGGTTTATACATAATCATAAGGAAAGACTGAGCCACAGACACTGGTTATACAGGCTAATGGAAGAAAAAGCCCGACCAACTCACACTATAAACAAAGGAAGTTTCCTAGAATTATGAATTTTATTCCCTAAAATGGAGATTTCTGAAGGCGAGT
Organism: Uropsilus gracilis; assembly: GCA_004024945.1. Classification (NCBI taxonomy): domain Eukaryota; kingdom Metazoa; phylum Chordata; class Mammalia; order Eulipotyphla; family Talpidae; genus Uropsilus; species Uropsilus gracilis. The sequence continues at coordinate 25,640 of PVHY01005657.1, read as the reverse complement.
GAAGAATGTGCACAGTGAAGGTGTGAAGTTGTAGTCCCAAATCCTAAAATTAGGATTAGGATTGTGGAAACACTTGTCAAGTCAATAATATCAGGGAGAAAAGAAGTTGTTTTCTATCTTCTGAAAGAAAATTGAAAGTCATACTTAAAAGTCATTTTTACATTGAATTTCTAGGAGCATAGAAAGGCAGCTCTTCAAGATAGAAGGTTGGAAAAAGACCTCCAGCAGAGAAAGTCAGATTCTGCCAGAAGACAGTAGTCTACTATATTTGGTGTTTTTTTCAAATGAAACTTCATATAATAGAATCCTACTGGAGAAAAGAATACATAAAAGTCACCAATTCAAGTTATTAGGAGAACTACCACTTGCATTTTTTTTTCTTTCAGCATGTACGAAATACAATACAAAAGCACATGTTTATTTGTTTATATCATTAGCTAAATTATTGATTTTAAAGTTAATTTCTACACATTAAAAATAGTTTGTTATTCTGTACTTGGGCCACAATAAATGGTCTGTTTCAGGGGAAATAGCTCTTAGTAAAGCTTATTATATAGTGAATAAATCAGATAATAAGTAATTAAAATGCCAGATTCTGGATTGTCAAAATACCAAATATTAAGTGGTAAGTAGAAGATTCATGTGTAGATGTGAATAAGGTATACAACAAACTTAGCACTTGAAGGGCTTTACAAAGACATTGGAACATAATTCAAGTTAAAAGAGGGAAATTGAATAAGATAACTTAGAAAAGATGATCTCACAGAAAAAGTAATCCTTTCTCTCATTTCGACTAAAATTAGAATTAACAGGACAAACAGTAGTTTAGAATTTCTACAGATAGCAATCTCTTTAACTGTTCATTGTTTCCCAGAATAGCAGAGAAAACATGAACTTCTTGCTGTTTCTAATTTTTGTGTTATATTAGATGTTTCTAGTAAATGTACTCACATTGCTATAAACAGAGTTGCTTATCATATCCATCCAAATTTCTGGAAAATATTAACATTTATTGTCCAAGTTATGAGAACAAAAGAAATTGTGCCCTGGCATATATTTTCTGTTGGGCATTTTATGTTGCTTTCTGCATATTTTAGTGCAAACATAGTTGCAGATGAATCTCATTAATAATATCCTCTCTTAATCTCTCTCTTTCCCTCTCTCCCTCTGCCTGTTTTCTTTCACTGGTGGGCATGGCATTCAGTGAGCACAATTACTAGATAAAGTTCAACCCTAAATTCTCAATGACCTTCAAACAATATTTGCTTCCTTGAGCCATACATCATCAGAATCTTTTGAAATCCATGCTGACAGACAGTGAAACGTGGTCTACAATAGCAAAGGTCATAAAATGGGCAATATATCCAGAGACAAGAAACAGCTAATCAAAATGCCAAATGAAAGTCTTGATACTTGAAATTTATTTGGTATTTTGTAGATGACACAACTTGGGTTCCTGCAATTCTACACACATCCATAGCCATAAAATATACATCTTTAGTTATCTTTTTCAAAGTGGTTTTCAATAAACTTGATAAAGAAGTGAGATGTCACTGGGAGCATAGTGACTCACTATTTCAGTTTGTTATCTGGAAGTGGAAAATCACATGAAACTTCCTTCTAGTATTCCTACTCCTAAAAATGTTAGCATATTAATCTACCTCAAAATTTTGCAACCATTTTGTTTGTGCAACAAACTTTGCCAAGTTAGAACCAGGTTAATATTTTTAGACATTGTAGTAAAAATAACACATGATACAAATGCTTCTATTAACTTCAAGTTGGCCAGACATATTCTCTTGGAAAACCAACAACACTAGTCCCTTAATGAAATTAGTTTGATGAAACAACAGCAACAAAAAAAAAAGCAAAACTTCGGCTATCTGAAAAGTGTTTGGAAACCAGTCTAATACAATTCCCTTAAGATGTTTATAGGACTCACTGTGTGCCAGACATGGTACTGGACCTGGCGATACAACAGAGGATAAGATGAAATGTTTCTCTCAAAGATCATAGTTATGTCAACAAATGATATCAGCACAGTGTGGTAATTGCAATAATAGACTTGAATACAGGGAAGAGTGGTGGGGAACTTAGACAAGGGATTGATGCATTCTGGAGAACAATAAACACAAGTACACAGACTGGGATTGAGCTGCATGTTGAAGGCCAAAAAAAGAGAAATGAAAAAATAAGACAGTAAGAGAAAGAAGGGGCAGGTAAACAAAGAACTCCAATGAAGGGGAACAGAAACAAAAATTACTGAGCATAGTTTGAAATGTTTGAAGAAATAAAATGTTACCATTAAAAGGGGGTAAGATGTATAGCAACAAGGAACAAGAATTAAAGTCACATAAGTAAGGATTTTCCTGCATCTTGTATAACTCATTCCTTTGGATCTCAATAATACCCAAACTTTTGTATCTGTAGTCAGATATGTTATCTATTGTGCCACTGGCCAACCATTGTACCGAATTATTTATCTATCTATCTATCTATCTATCTATCTATCTATCTATCTATCTATCTATCTATCTATCTATCTATCTATCTATCTATCTATCTATCTATCTATCTATCTATCGATTTATTTATTTACTTACTTATTTAAAAATTCATTTTATATATAAATTTCACATCATTGTAATCTCAGGGATTCACCCCCTCCCACCTTCCCCACCATTTCTCCCCTTACCCCACTGCCTGAAGTTGTGTGTTTCAGTTTGGTGCTTAGCTTATTTTGACTTTTCCTCATGACTTTTGTTTATTTTTTCCCCATATTCCATATATTAGTGAAACCATTGGTTTCTGTCTTTTTCTTTTTGACTTGTTTCTGCTAATATGATTTCTTCTAAGTATATCCATGTTATCATAAGGTCATCAAATTTGTCATTTTTAATTGATTAATAATATTCTATTGTGTATATATACCACATTTTTTTTCATCCAGTCATCTGTTTGGGGGCATTTAGGTTGCTTCCAAGTCCTTGCAATTATAAATAGTGCTGCAGTAAACATCCGAGCACAGGTTTCCCTTTGTTCTCACATTGAGGTCTCTGGGTAGCTTCCCAGAAAAGCGATTGTTAGGTCAAATGGTAGTTCTATTTTCATTAATTTGCGGGCCCTCCATATAGCTTTCCATAGTGGTTGGACCAGTTTACTTTCCCACCTGCAGTGTAAGAGTGTTCCTTTCTCTCCACATCCTCTCCAGCACTTGTTGTTGCCTGTTCTTTAGATATGGGCCATTCTTATTGGTGTAAGGTGGTATCTCACTATGGTTTTGATTTGCATTTCCCTTATTACTAGTGACGTTGAGCAATTTTTCATGTGCCTGTTGGCCATTTGTGTATCCTCTTTGGAGAAGTGTCTTTTCAGTTCTTCGCCCCATTTTTTGGTTGGGCTTCTTGGTTTGCTTTTGTTTAGTTGTGTGTGGTCCTTGTGGATCTTCTTTATGAAACCCTTATCACTCTTGTGGAGGGCAAACATTTTTTCCCATTCGGTTGGGCATCTTTTAGTTTTTTCTGTTATCTCTTTTGCTATACAGAAGCTTTTCAGTTTGATGTAGTGCATCTGTTTATGCTTTCCTTCATTTTTTTGCTATCTGTAGATGTTTCCAGAAAGGTATTTCTGAACTATACTTCATGGAAGGTTTTGCCCAAGTTTTCCTCTATGTACATTATGGTTTCGGGTCTGACATCTAAGTCTTTTATCCATTATGAGTTGATTTTTGTACATGGTGTGAGGGAGCTGTCTTGGTCAATTTTCTTGCATGTCTTAGTCCAATTTTCCCAGCATCATTTATTGAAGAGGCTATATTTGTTGAAGAGGCTATATTTGTTCCAATGTAAGTTTTTCACTCCTTTGTCAAAGATTAGTTGACTATATATGTGTGGTTTTATTTCTGGGCACTCAATTATGTCCCATTGGTCTGCTTGTCTGTACCAAGCAGTTTTAATTATTATGGCTTTGAAGTATAGTTTGAAGTTTGGAATTGTAATACTTCTGTTCTCTTTTTTTCTGGTCAGGAGGCTTTTTGATATTCGAGGTCTTTGTTATTCCATATGAATTTCAGTAATCCTTGTTCTATCTCTTTGAAGAATATCACTGGGATTTTTATAGGTATTGCATTGAATCTGTAGATTGTTTTTGGTAAGATGACACTTTGATGATATTAATTCTTCCAATCCATGAACAGGGAATGTCTTTCCATTTCCTTATGTCTTCTTCTATCTTTTTTTAGCAGTGTTCTAAATTTTTCTTTGTATAGTTCTTTCATGTGTTTTGTTAGGTTTATTCCCAGGTATTCAATTTTTTTTGTGGTGCAAGGGCCAAAACTTTTTAAAAGCACAATTTGTTAAAAAATTATTTCAACGTATTTGCTTATTTATATTTATTTATTTATTTATTTATTTGTTTGTTTGTTTATTTATTTATACAATTGTATGTAGACTCCCCAAGGGCAGCTTTTTAAAATCTGTTTTATTTATTGAGATTGCTCAGGTGCCTATAATAGTATTTTGTACAGAGAAGACTATTAATGCATAGTTGTTGAGTGAATAAAGTATATGGATAAATAAGTAAAAATAGGAATATCAAGAGGATTGCTAATGATGAAATAAATGTAGCTTTGAAGCCAATATGGGCAGTATTGTATCTGGGACCCCAATATGGACAGTATTAAAACTTAGGTATTGATGCAATTAACTGGGCCTGAAAAACACAGAAGTAAAAGATGGCCTAAACAGAATAAGGGTACCAGCTTAAACAAGAAGGGAGCTTTTACTTTGTTGCAAATCCCAGGTGAGAAAATGTATCAGCAAGAGGGTATTAGAGGGAAGTTGGAGACTTTGACTTTTTTGGAGGAAAAAAAAAGAAGAGAGAGAAAGAGGTGAAAAGGAAAGCAGCAGAGACTGGAAGAGAGAGACTTTTAGGGAGAGGAAAATGAGATTTTTGGGGAGAGGAGAGACATGCTAATGGCAGGCAGATAAAGAGTAGTCTGAGTTACCAGGCTGGGCTACTTCTGGAAATTCGAGCAGCCTCATCTGTTGCTGTCCAGGAGAGCAAGTTCCCACCCAGGGGAAAAAAAGAATGTAAGTACATAGTTTGAAAACAAAAAGAAAAAAAATCCATGGGCAAAACACTGACCAACAGCTTGAAGTGAGAGGCATTGGAGTGACCAATACAATCATGCAAACATGACCAATGTTGTATGATAATTACAAAATTTAAAATATTAAAATAAATAAATAAACTACAATGAAATATCACTTCATCCCATATAAAATTGAATAGAAACAAATGTTGAGAATGTGGAGAAAAAAGAACTCTCATCCACTGTTGGTGGGAATGCAAATTGGTGCAGCCTATATGGAAAATAATGTGGAGATTTTTTGAGAAAATAAAAACAGAGCTCCTATATGATTCAGCAGTAGCTCAGCTAGGTATTTATCCACAAAATATGAAAATTTTAATGCAAAAGAGACTTATGTTCACAGCAGTGTTCATAATTTTAAAGTCATGGAACCAATCTAATTGTATAAATAAATGGATGAAGACATAGTGGAAGACTACACAGTTTGTTAAGAAAAAAGATGAAATTGTGCCTTTTAGAAAGAAAATGGATGTAATTCAAGGTGAGGATGCTAAGAAAGTGAAAGACAGATATCAGATGGATTCACTTATCTATGAAATATAAATAAACAAGAAAAAACACTGGCAAAATAGCAAAAAACAAATCTAGACTTAAAAAAAATACTGGTTACTAGAAGAAATGGGAGGGGAAGAAGAAGGTAAAATGGAACTAGAAAGGGCATTGGCAAGGATGGTTGATGAAGGGAGAGTGAGAATTCTGAGTTCAGGTTTGAGAAATATTTCTTTAAGCAACCTTAGTGTGCAATTTAAAATGCTACTGCTCAATCTCTACATTTTCAGACTGCTCCATTTTTTTCTGATATATTGCATACACCATATAAATTTAAATGCCAGACCACCAACTTCTGGACAAAGAAAGCATGCTTCTCTGTATTACATTTAGTGCTTATATACTTACACTTTTATAAAGATTTGTTACCTTTCGTTCACATATGTTAGGATATTTGTGTGCTTTTAAACTTGCTGAATGGTATTCTGAAGAAATCTGAGCAGATAAAAACATGGAAAACTTTGGTCCTGATTGGAAATTGAGTACTGATGCAAAGCAACATAAAGAGAGGGGAAAGCATGAGTACAGAGGGAAAATGTAGAAAATCTATAAATTATTCTGACCAGGAGTCTATCATAACTGGAAATGCATCCTGCATGAAATCACAAGTCAGGTGAATAAGAGGAGGTGCTTGTATTGTTGGATAAAGGCAGGGCAGATATAGCTCCATTGCCAGGGCAGTGGGAGGGAAACTTGTCACTATCTATGACACAGTGATATCTTTGCAATGTCCATGACCTTGCAAACACTGCTCAGGGAGTGTTTCATTCATAAGATGAATTTATGCTGATCTGATTCTAAATAAATCTATTTGACAACTATTAAGTTATCTGTTCATATATTTTAAGTGCCTAGTGAGTAAAGATTTTATTATTCTACTAGTATAAAGTTATTCATCTACCTTTTATGAAACTCTTCATAAATACAGAACTGTATTAAAAGTAATACAAATACACATATAAATACCCTCAGAATATTATTAGACTTTTGTCCAATTTGCTCTAGACTTCAAAATCAATATGGTTTCACTTCTCTCTGCATACCTTATAGATCTCAAGACAAAATAGGGGTGGTTTGGAGTTTAAGGCATAGACTGGAAAAAGTGAATAGCTATAATAGTATTTTCATTCCAATTTTGGCTTATGCTATACGTAGGAGAAAAGGAAGTATTGTTGATTTACTGTAGCTTTGTTTTTCTTTGTCTTCACGTAACAGTGCTTTAAATGTCTCAGATATTGATTAGCTCTGCTTGATGGATAGCATTATATTTATGTTGGCACGTACATAATGGGTAAGGAGTTTCTAAAGCTGTGTTTAATGGAGTTACATAGTTATAATACCTGACAAAGGAGTGCCCAGGCTGAAGCACCACAAGAAAAATAAAAGAATTAGAATATCTTAGAGGCTGTTCTTTTCCACTCAAGGAAACATAAAATGCCAGAAGCAGATGTTTTTGAAGCAACCTTGCATGTGAACAAATTATTTTTCTTTTTCACATTATATATTCTCTTAGATCATAAGATATAGGATTGTCAGAGGTTGTGTTATCAGGTAGCAGACAGAAGATGAAAGTTTGTGCATGGACTAGCTAAACCTTGGGAACACTCACAGAACGGGGAGAGGAATCAGGCATGGACAGAGGGAGAAGCTGAAATGTGATCCAGGTATAACAATTCTTAATGAAGTCCATGAAATTCACCTGTGCAGGGATGGCCCTGTGAAATTGTCCTCATTTGGGCAAGGTGGTAAAAAAACCAGCTGCAGAGAGCTACTGATAATAGCCTACAGATGATAATAGCCTTCTTTCAGTCAGTCCCTCATCATCTAGGGCAATTTCTGAACAGGACTTCAGGTGTATGCCATCAGCAGGCAGAAGATCCAGATCTGGGGAACCTGGCTTCAGTCATGACAGGGCATCAGAGCAACTCACCATATCCGTGCCCACTTATGCATGGGCCACATGTGAGACAGCGGGGAGCAGTCACACCTGTTTACTCATCGTGGTCACTCAATTTTATCACATGCAGGTATTCAAATGAATGGAATTTGGTTTCTTAGTATATAAATATTATATTCTTAGTAAAATTTCATGAGCTACATGAATGTTCTCTTGCCTTTATCTTTATTAAACCATTCAAGTAACTACCTAAGAACCATTTCAAAGAGGGTATGCAAAAGTAAGAAAAGTCATGCTCACTCCCTGAAGGAGACAATATTGTTTGAGAGATTAAATACACAGATATAGTACATTAGGAAACAATTAAAAAACCATACATAGGAAAGTGCAATAAAGTTTAAGGAATTAAAAGGATGGTAAAAATTTAGGGTGGAGAAGTGGCCAGAACAGGCTGGTGGAATGTCATTTGTAAGAGTACCAACTAAAAAGCTTGATTTCTTTTATTTCTCCAAAGACACAATTTTCAGAAGGCAAAAGGTAATTTTTACCTCATATACTAATTTGCTTCTTTACTTGAAAAATCAAAAATTATAAAAGGAAAAATGTAATAAATCAAACAGTTTCCAAAATATATTCGTTTAGTAATTTAAAGATCCTTGTAATATTATAAATTTTGGTGTATTCTAGATTTGCATAACTAGCTCTCTCTTTACCTATACTGTAAAAGCCATAAACCACACCTATTATTCTGGTATAAAAATGAATCTCGTTCTACCAGACCCCAGTATTCTCATAAAAGCACATGTCACATATTACTCAGATATATATGTTTTGTTGTCTGTATTATGGTGTGCCCATCAAGCTAACTATTCCTTAAGGTTAGAAAGAAAATAGCACAATTGAAAAGTGTTCATCTTGTGTTCTAGTCTGATTTAGTCATAAAATTGATAATAACTATGTGACTTTTGAGTGAAATGTTTAAATAAAAGTGTTTTAGAGTACAAGAAATACAGATAAGAATAGAATTTTTAGTGCTATACTGGAAGTAATAACTTTGGAGTTGACAGAAAAATTTGCCCACTAGATACAATTTTCCACTAAATAACATTATAAATCAGAGATAGTCCACAGAAGTTAAACAGAACTCTCTTTCATTAGAATTAAATTTGTGCCAATGGTTTTACTAAATCTTAATTCTTTGTGGGATTGTAGGTTCTAGAGGTCATTCAGAATTGTCCTAGCTGAAAAAGGTCACAGGAGAAGGAGAAAATAGGGAGCAGAACCAGATCACTCAAGATCTTACCAAGGAGACAAAATAGTTCCATCATGGAAAACAGGGGGAGATGAGCAGTAGAGAAGAAATGTTAAATTAATCAATGCTGCTTTGATCTACAGGCTTAGTTCCCTTGTGATAAGCATTATTTTAGATTGTAATTTAGAAGCATATTTTGTATACATGAATTTATTTCCATGTGACATTTTCTCACTTGCTTTTGGTAGTTTTTACAATATTTCTTTCCTTTTAAGTATTTTCGCTTTTTTTCTTTTTGAGTGAGATTGATTGTACAATAAATATTACTGCAACAATACAGGATATGAGAAAAAAAACTGTTCACGATAGTCTCATGCTGACACATGAACTATTTTCATGTTCTTTTTTATTTTGTCCATACATAAACATTATTGTAACCAAAGCGAGATACTTTTGTGCTCTGCTCTTTTTTACTTGACATTGTATTATGTTTTATGATTCTCCATACTTTTCCCTTTACCACTCCAACCAAAAGAGAAAGCCTGGGCCTTCTATATGTCATACACAATGCCCAGACTTATAAACTTCTGGCCTACACATCAAATTCTGAGCTTCTTTCAGAGATGGAGCAGTGTGTACTTCTTCAAGGGCACCTTCTCTGTGAATGTCTCCTCCCTTCAGAAGGGAGTGAGTTTCCATTCTCTTTTGGAAAGTGCTGGGAAACTAACTACCTTTGCAGGTGCCAGTTTTAGCTGCTATTCTCTTAGATGTAATTTGAATTTAAAAGTAATTTCAAAGTTTACAGTTAAAACACAGTCAACTGATTTCATTTGTGTGGTGCCTGGCATGTGGTAAGCATCCAACAAATGTTTGTTGAATAAACAGTATAACTTAGCAAAAGAAAATTCTTATCATGTATTTCTAAAAAAAAATTAAGTGCATACCAAAGGAACTCAACATGAAATAGAAACATAGTTCTTCAAAGTATACATTTTAAGGAATCAAACTTGCTTAATAGAAGCTTTAACCTCTTTAAGCTTCATATAAAACCTATAATAGTTGAATTGTTAATTTTGTCCTACAGAAGAATAAGGCTCACAAAAATTAAGAAACTTGTCTAAGATCACACAATAAGTGCTGGAGCCCAATATTTGAAAACCATTTCTTTGCTTTCAAAATCTGAGTTTATGTAATATCCTTTCAGTATCCACAGTATGCTTGTCAGTTTCAGATCACTTAAAGTCAAAATTCTATGGGAAAGAAGACTTCTCATAACCTTTTAAATTTGATGAATTGTGTGCTACGGAGTAGGGTGCCAGCAGCAGTGATTTGGGGCGGCGATGTCCCTGAGTCTTCCTTAGTGGCTGACACAAATTGACCCCAAGGTCTTCTTAAATAATAGATTGGGGTGATTTGAATTCTCACAGTCCCTGAACTCAGAAGTCCATGGCTGTTGCAGGATACCTAACTGAGAGAACTCAGGGATGTTTATTACCCTGGCATAAGAGGTGACGAGGGGGACACTCTGAGAACCTCAATAAGGATTCCTAAACATCACAAGTTTAAAATAAAAAAGTATAATAAAGCAAAAGGAAATAAAATGATGTGAAACTAATAACCACAACTTTTTAATAAAAAAGAAAAGAGGTTAAAAGTAGTTTTGAAAATGTGTAGAAATATGTTTCAGACTTAACTCAATAACTGATAAATTCTTGAGTGAAAATATAATATATGATGTCCATTTATGCATTTTACTTTTATTCATTTTGAAAAAATATAATATTGATCTATGTACATGAAGCACTTATTAACCAGAAAATAAACCATAAAGTAAAAATAAGTCCTAGAGTTTTAATTGTAGAAAAATTCATTAAAATCTACTCTTTATATTATGCATAAATAATTAGTGAGTAGGTATTAACCACATTTAAATTGTTTTGGGTTTTTTTTTGCAATGTTTGGATTTTTATTTGTCATAGTACACAAAATATGCAATAGTTTAATGTAGTTAGGTATACAAGTAAAGGTAAACTGATAGGCACAGTTGTGAGTCAAGCTGAATGGTGATCAGAAAAACATGGAAAGTGAATGAACTTAGCTAAAAGGTCATGTTCATTCTTTTGGGTGCATATACAGGAGGGGATGGGCTGAGTCCATGAGGGGTATATATTTAGCTTTTTAATTGACTGTCCAACTGTTTTCCAAAGTAACTTCCTTATCTCTCTGGTAACAATGTAGTTTTTATCTTATTTGCCATGATGGTTTCTGAGTTTACACATATGGACTAACCAGACAAATTGCCACATTAGTGTTAGTTTTTTTTGTGTGTGTCAGTTACACTTCATTAGCGTTTGTAAAATTCAACAGGAAGTTTGTATTATATTACCCTCATTTGTGCTCTGAATTGAATAATTAAAAATGGGGGAATGAAAAAACCATAAGTCTAGATGCATAGCACTCCAAAAAGTTACACAGAATCTCATTTACATTGTTATAATATCATTTAACTCATCCTGGGGCAAAACATAAGCAGTGCAAAGAAATAAAATTGTTATTCCCTCCCTCTTAAACTGAAGATCAACCATTCTGAAAGGTTTACTTTGAACAATGATATATCATAAAATTTTCAATATTTATACTGACTAAGAAGAACATATTATAAAAATGTTAGTTTTCATAGAAAATATAATAAATTCTGTCCTTGGCAAGGAGTGTGATTAAAAGCTTAAAAAATACCACCACAAGACATTAATTTCATTTGTCAAGTCTTGCAATAGGAAATATTTAATTTGTTTTTTCAATTGACTGATTTTTACAAAATAGAACAATATGAATAAAGGACAGTGCAAGGTAAGGCAGATCAGCAGGATATCTTTGGGAAAGATTATAAATTTCAGTGTTATTGGTACATGTTCTGATTTTCCTCTTTTACAGTACTTGAAAATTGAAAGCAAAGTTCTTAAAACTCAGCTAAACAATATAAATTTCAGTGGAGAGTGGGAGGTAAGATACCCAGGATCTGCTGGAAGCAGTAAGAGCTTGTAACTCACCACTCTGCAGATGTCTGGGATGTTTCTCCCCGTTTCCACTCTCCCTTAGTCCCACTTTCATATGTTGCAGTAAAAGTAAAATGTTTAGTGTATTTTTTATGCTGGCTCCTTTTTGTCACTTTAGGGAAACTTAAGGCCTTTCTCACAGGGGTGTAGATACTTGCAGGTATAACCCTACTGACAGTCAATAGGAAGACCAGGACCAAACTTTTGTTTATGAAGTCATAAGACTCACCTAAGGATATTCAGTGCTTGCTTCTCAGCTTTTTTGGTTCTTGCCATCCTGGAGAAGTGTTGAAGACCTATAGCTAGTCTGAAACTTTTCATTTTTTTAAGGAGCTCATTATCAGTCCATTATTTTCAGTTGTTTTCAGGAGAAGAGATGCCCTCAGTTTCTATTTCTCTATGTTGTGGGCAGGGTTCATGCCTTTACTCTTAGCTGGATATTCTCATCTTAACTTCATTACACATTTTCAAATTGCCAACCATAGTAATTATTCTAATTTATATTTCAGACAATGCTATAAGGAAATCTCCATTTCTATATACTCTCACTAGCATTCTGAAATTTTACTGAATTTTATCAATTTTGTGGTTTTTGAAATGGCAATTTATTTGACATTTCCCCCTGTAATTGTAAGGTTGCACATTATTTTCATGTTTACTTACCTTGCAACCAGTCTCAACTTTGTTCAAGTTATCCATTATTGTTCTGAGGCTTTGACTGTAGTGTAAACTTTATTGAGCTTTTTTTTATGCTTCATATTTTGCATGTGTCTGTATGTGGTTTGATTGTCTTCTCAAAAGATAACCAAATCATTCTCAAAAGTGAGAGTGGGTAGATTTGGAAATTGTTTTTATAATGAAACTTGTTGTTGATAATCACATTTAATTTTATCATTGGCCAATAACTTTAGATACTTCATGACATAAAGAATAAAAAAAAGAAAATTAATGCTTAAAAGCTATAATGAATTGCTGCATTATAGAAATAGTGAAAATTTCCAAGTTTGTATCTTCTATCTTCTGTATCTGATTGATGCTCATTTTAGACTCATACACTCACAACTCCCAGATCAGCCGGTCTTTTCTTTCATAGATGATAAAGAAAAGTTAAGAAAGTATTGAGAATACTTATCCCACTTTAGAATGAAAACTTATCTGAAACATTCTTGAGTGCCATCCCACACCAATTAATTTATTTGTTAGATCACTTAACTATAGGTGGAGGAGTCAGAGGAAAAAATAAATTAAAGGTCAAGAGGAGGAAAATGGTTGTAGACAAAAATGAATGGAGCTAATGGAGAAAAGGAAAATTGGGGGAAGACAGTGAATCTAGAATTTTTCAGACAGAAAAGAAGGAACTACATAAAATAAGAATTCTGAACCTCTACAGAGGGGGCACCTCAGGTCTTCGACTGAGTGCTTATCTATGCCATATACCAGAGGAAATTACTCAAATCTGGAAGAAACCCTGGAAATCAGTAATCCAAACAGATCTGGAAATAGTTTGTGTTCCCTCAAACAAGAGTAGAAACACATCATATTACCTGGAGCATTGGGTTGAACCTTCACCAGAACAGTCTTGGTGATGGAATTAAGTGAAACTGAGACTAAAAACTGATCAGAGTTCCCTGGAACAATACTTAAAAGCAAGTCACAAAAGGGGAAGTCTGGTTCCAAGTAATTTAATTATATCCACAAACTAATATTATAATAAAATACAAAAAAAAATCCAGCAGGGAACAAAGTGAAATTAACAATTTTCACTATCCAAATATAAATTATTAGGAAACCAGAGGAGAAAGAAATTATGACCCAGAACTAAGACAACCAATAGAAGTCTAAAAATGGCAGGCTTTCTGTTTTAATTAATTGATAAGTTCTCATGCCTTGTGAGGACTCTAATGTCACCTCTTTTTATACTTATTGATGGAATTCACATATGTTGTTGGTGGGAATAAAAAATAAAGGCAACTTTAAGAAGTGTTTGGAGTTCCTTATTAAAATTGCATGTATTCATACCATACAGTCCTGCAACCTTAACTGTATTCTCTTATGTATATAACCAAAAGAATGTAAAACATATGTCTATACATATATTTATTTGCATAGGAATATTCATACTAGTCAAATCATTGATAGTATTGAAGAACTTTAACATGTGAATAAGTAAACAAATTTTATCAGCTCTTGCTGATAAAAAAAGCAGTTTAGTGATAAACACAACATAAATAAATCTCAGAATCATTATACTCTATGCAAAAAAAAGATCCAATACAAACATTTATAAAGTATTACTAGAAAAGATAAGATCTTAGTAACCGAAAGCAAATCTGAGTTTGCCAGAGGCTGAGGCTGGGGTAAGGAGATTCACTACAAAGTGGCTTAGAGAAGATAAACATGTGGTTGCATGTAATTTTCAAAACTCATAGAATTATACATGTAAATTCATGAGTCCCATTGTATATAAATTTTATCATAATAAATTGAGTGAATATACTGTAAGGTAAAGTATGCTACTAAGATTTCAGACAGACTAAATTTTAAATTCATGATTCTCTGTGCTTAAAGAGAACAATTTGGTAGTAAAAATAAATAACAAATAGCTGCATGTGTTAAATAAAGCTTCTTGAATAAATATCAAACATGGCAAAGTCAGCTCATATTCAAAAAAGCTTTGAAATAGTGACAAGTAAGCTGACATGCAGTAAAACTGACAGAAAGAAACAAACATTATATCAGTATCTTAGGAAAACTAAGATTTTGTGCAAAATCTGAAGTAGATTAAAAATTACATATATAGTTTTGAATCCATTACTGGAATGTTTAGACATTTCCCTCCTTTGATTTATATAGTATTGGACACATAATGGCAGTAAAGTTTAAAAAAAAGCAAAATTGCATAAAATCAATGACAGACTCATGGGCTTCGTGGAGTTGGCATGTTCCCTGTGGAAAAAGACAGTCATTATTCTCATTTTAAAACATGAGGGAGGGCAACTCCTCCCCATTCTGGATAACCAAACTATTTGCTCAGAGGGTTTTAAGAATTTTTTATTGCTCTTACACAGCAACTGATGCAGTTAGGAAAATATGTTACTTTCAACATTATCATTATGCTGATTACATCCTTTTTAATATGAAAAGCTTGTATCAGTGTATTTATCCATTATCAAATATTTGCTCTTTCACTTCAGATATGTTCATTCATTCTTTTTTCACCTTCAGTGATCTCATTTAAGACCTACTGAGTAGACAGAACAGTTCCTCAAACAACATGGTTTTAGTCAACATCATTTCATTATGCTGTTGATGAGAAAATCAATCCTAGTCAATATTGAACTAAACAACATTACTGGAAGATCTGCTTTTGTTATAAGTCTTTTTGCTTTTTATTGCAGTTTCCTAGAATGTATTGATTATGTTGGTGAGTTACTGACTAAAATGAGGAAAGCATTTTAATTTTACATTGGATCTTCTTTTAACATGAGGTTGCAGAAGAGAGCACCTCAGAGTGTATCTTTCATTGTTCGGAAAGGATTAGTCTTGAGAAACTAAACCCTTTGTTTCTACACTCTGTGAAAATAACTTTAAACCTGACAGAACATTTGAGCCTTTAATAACAAAAATTTTTAAAGATCTCTGATGTTTGTGAAGGATTCATTTTATTTATCATTGAAAGCTGGAATTACTTAAAGCAAGTCTTGATTGTTCACTAATGGAAGGCTCCCAAGGTTCATGGAAGTTCTGAGAAATCAAGTCCTGAAATTTTCTTGGGCTTCTGGACTATTGAAGCTGGACTGAGTTATATTTATTAAATCCATTACTATATTTCTGGCAATTGGTTCATCATACCTTGACTTTGGAAATCTGGGAATCATTGACATATTAAACCTTCAAAGATTATGAGGCTAATTTTTCATAACCAACAAGCCTAATTACTGGTATTTCTTTTTGATAGGTCTCCACTACCAATCCTCCTGGGATTCATTCATGACAAATGCATTCACAATGCCATCTATCATCTGGACCCCTACTTTCAAGTCCCCAGGCAAATGTTTTTGTAAACAATTGGCCCTTGAAAATGTCCTTGGAGCCAGGAAGCTCATGTTTCTTTGGAATAAGAGAAGCACATTCCAGAGTTGAGGATCCTCTGAGGACAAAACTGTGAGTCAAGGTTCATCACATTATATCATTAATTAGCTTGATTCAAAATCATGTCAAAATTTCAAGGTCAAAAAGAAGCACTAGATCTCACTTCCAATGATCCACCTTCACAGATTTCAGTTGACTAATGAAATTGTCACTCTAAGTTTTGAAAGTGGGACCTGATTATGGACAATAACATTTGAAGATCAACCCTAAGTCACGAGTTCAGTGTCGTAACCAAAAAAGGATAGAACGCATCTACCAAATGCTATACTGTGGGTAAGGTTGGGGCAGAGGTTAGGGTGGTGAAGAGGGGCTGAGTCTTCGTCATAGACCAGGAAGAAATTCAAGATCACATTGTAGTGGGAGCAAAAATAGAGTTATTAGAAATAGAGTAAAACTGGTGGTGGGGTGGGGGGCTAGAGAGTAATGAAGAAGGGAAACTTAGTGGGAAGAGTACACAGGAGAACAACTGCAAGGAATAATGGGTAATTCCTGACTTAAATGGGGTGCAAGGGACTGTTTATTCCATTCTACTCTGGGATTTACTGTGCAGGTCTTCCCTGGGTATTTTCTATCTTTCCTTCTTTGAACAGTTCTTTTTAATTAAAAAAAATATTTAATTAACCTACATTTTTACATTGTTATAGTTCCCATATTTCTCCCATCACCATAAAACCAGTGACCCTTCACCATTTTCCTGCTTGTTTCTCTCTCCCATTTTATCACCCAGTTTCTCCCTCCTTTGCTGGATATTTCATTCCTATAGTAAACTTGTTAGCTTTTACTATCTTTTGTTTTGTTTGATTTGTTTGATCTATATTCCACATATCAGTGACCATTCAGTATTATTGATAATAAAATAATAAACTTTTCCTCCTGACTAATTTCTGCCAGTATAATTTCTTACAGCACCATCTATGTTGCTGCAAATGGCATGAGTTTGTCTTTTTTGTTTGTTGAATAATATTCTATGTATAACTTGTGACAACTTTTTGATCCATTTTTCTGTTTTGGGTCATTTGGGCTGTTTTCGTATCTTTACAATTGTAAATAGCAATAAATAAGGAGTGCAGGTTTCCTTTTGAATTAGAATTTTTGTGTCTAAAACACTTCTTCACTTCTTCTCTACTAGCTTTATTAGCTGCCTGTCATTAGGGTGGGGGACTGCTTTCTCCCCAATATCCATTTCTTGGCTCTCTCTGGGCAAGTATCTCCAAGAGTCCTGGATATAGTTGGCTGTTAACTTTTTTAAACACTCCCCCTTCTCCTCTAGTTACCTATTAGAACAATCTGTATAATTATGCTTTAGGATATTATACTTAATCATAAATAATAACCAACGGTGCATTTGGGGACATTTACACAGCTTGAAAATTTTTAAGGCTCACTCAGAAAGATGATTGGTAGACTTGGGTAAAAAGGAAACTTTCAGATCCTCTATTCAAGACATTATAACAAAAGCCACCTGAAGTACAAATTAAAAATATGTTTCTCGAGTATCACCCCAATGGAGATGCCAGATAAAATACAGGATACCAAAGTTAAAGTGAAGTTTATATTTGAAGGAGTAGTTGTGTACCTATTCTTATTTCAATTAAAAACCAGATAATTATATTTCTACATTTTTTATTTCTTAAATCTTATACAGAGGACAAATATGAATTTTTAATTGGAATCCCAGGTGATTCTTATTATCTGGAAGGTTGGAAAAGAATTGCTGGAGGTGAATGATGGCTTTTTTCTTCTCCAGCAAAAAATATCCAAAACACAGCATTCTAGAGGCTTCTAACAGTCAACTATGCCAAAACCTCCAGACTTGGGAAGTCACAAATCATTTAAAACTGAATGTGAGGGAAAATCTCTCCTTTTTGGCATAGATTTATCTTTGTTCTTTAAAGAAAAAGGCAAGATAGCCTTGGTTTTAGACTTCAGGCAGAAAAGAGAGGCAATGAAAAGACAGTCTCTCTTTTAGGTAGTGTAGGGGCAGGCAGGGAGAAGTTACCTGTACTTAAAACTCTCTTTTTCTACCATTCTTTTCTATAGTGGCCCTAGATAGAAAATCACCTAGGTTAGGTGACTAAGTTGCAACCGTAGTTCAACTCTAAAATAAAAGTGTTTTCTTTCAAGCTCCTGATGATGTTATATGACAAAGATTAGCAGAATTCATTTGAAATATTAAAATTTTCTTTACTATGGAACATTTAAATTATATATTAACATATATGGAATAATATTAGATACTCAAATACTTGACTTCCTTATTGTTTATAATAAGGAGTGGTCTTGAAATCTCAAAATCTGGTTTCAAATTTGCTTTATAATTATGTGCACTTACAAAGGCATTTATGTTATAATAGACTCCTTATAACTAAATTTTAAAATACTGGCTTTCAGAAAAGAAAAAGAGAAATATTGTCTGGGCTCACTTATATGATTAATAAAGGGAAAACAAACAAACAAAAGATAAGAAAAAAAAACTAATTTTCAGTAGAATTAAAGCACAGAGCTTGAAAGGGGAGGGGGAATCCGAGTACAAAAGATTAGGATGATGGTTCCCAAGTGATAAGGTGGAAGGTGGTGGGAGAACCCTGGGGTAGATAATGATGTGGAAAAAAAAAATTGTACCCACAAAATATAAAAATTTTTTAAAAATATTAAAGAGGAAAAAATCACTGTTAGAATTCTCAAAACACTTTTCTCATTGTGTAGCCAAGATTCTTTTTTATTTTTTTGTCTTACCATTGAACAGAGTAGAATGTTTAGACAGGGTGAGTGGTAAAGGAAAAGATGTTGGAAATTTTTCAGAAATTAACTTAGAGTTCTAAGATTCTGTAGCTCTAAGGTATTTAAAATAAAGTACTATGAAATAAATTTAAAAAGTGAAATAAAAGAAAATCCTGGCTTTATCACTTGCAAACAGTGTAACATTAGGGAGTTACTTAACCTGTATGAATCTTGGTATCATCTCTGTAAATTAGAAGAGATGTTTGGTTTGAGGATTAAATTAAGTAGGGTATGATAAATTAGAAAAAGTATTTCTGCAAACTAGTAAACTTAAGTGAACAGGGTTTTTATTCATGCTAATACTACCCCCCCCCAAAAAAAGACTATAAAACGTACAAGTTAAAACAACAAAATTTCTTGACTCATAGTTTTGAAGGCTTGCATGTCGAAGGGTCTCAGTGAAGTTGCATTTCTTCCAAAAGCCCTAGGGACAGAGCCTTTCTTGTCTCATTCTGGTTTCCAGTGGTTTTTGAGAATTCTTGGCATTCCTTGACTGTGGCTATATCATTCCAGTCTCTACCTCTGTCTTCACCGATTACCTTGCATGTGTGTGGGTCTGATCAACTCCAAATCTTTTTCTCCTTATATGAAAACTAGCCTTAGGGCACAATTCAATATGACATCATTTTACACATATGAAGACCAGTTTCCAAATAAAGTCTCATTTACTGGTACCAGTGGTTCGGACTTCAGTATATCTTTTGTAAGGACTCACTTCGACTCATAATATGTATTTTTTCATAACTTGAATAATTCAGTGTTTTTTCTTTCCCCAAAAGTGAGGTGACTAAATCTACTTAAAGTAGGTATAATGTTTAAGTGAGATATGTTGTGTTAATAAACCTGCTATATGTTTGATATATCCAACAGAAAAACATAACTTGAATTTTTTTAAACTTAATCATAACCATAATTCAATTTTTATGCATTATTCTTAAATACAGATCAGTTCTTCCTTACCTCAAAAGGTTGTAGGATTTTATTCATATTAGATATATAAACATATGTAGCATCTGAGTGAAGTAAGTATAGTCCCTAATACTGCCATTCACTGATTGAACCATTTATTTGATGAGAAATGAGTCAACTAGTTGTATATGTAACTGTATCATGCCTTTCCCTTCAGTTCAAACGTCCTACGTGTGCTTTTCTTTAGAGAGAGAGAAAGGAAATCAGGGGAAACAGTCTTACTGTTCTTTACCTTGGTGACATACTCAAATGGCTGTTAGTCTTACTCACACCCAAAAAAGAGATGCGTATCTTTGCTGGGGAAGGCCAAGGGATATTTTCCCAAAATTGGAGAGAAGAACAGCTATAGTGAACTAGAATTTCCTAGAACTCTACAGAATCTTAAACCTTGATCTTGGAGAGGGAATGATAATTTAAAAAAGTCAAATTTGAGGGTATCTTAGAACAACAACATCTGCCTTACTGCTACTGCAGTTGAGGCAGCATTGGTCTTGCAAAGAACCCCTGCATCTAGAATCAGACAGCAAGGGCGGGGTGTGTGGCTGTTAGGCCTAGAGGAAATCACACAGGATGTCAGGGATGTAAGGAAGGAAAGGGAGAGTGGTCTTGAATTTCAGGTAGAAAAGAAGAGTTCTATGAGCCTGAAACAGCCGACATCATCATGAAGTCAGGGTGCTCTGAAATATCAAAGCACCCACTGACTGACAATGACCAAAAATAAGCATTTTATTTTGGTGGAGACAGATATGAAGAGAGAGCAAGAACCAGCTACCTCTGTCACCAATGCCATGAGCAATTCAGAATCTTAGAGCGAACACAAAATTCTCCATGGACTATTTCTGACTCTTCAGTTCACTGAATATAAATCCTGAATTGAAAGTTTAAACCAAAATAGAGTAAGTACTCTTTGTTGAGTTTACTGGATCGTTACAATGTCACTGGATGATGTTTTCTAATTTTGGCTATAAAGGGAAGATGAAGACAGAAATTTCATTTAATTAAGAAGAGATGAAAAAATAATATTCTGCAGCATTGGGTTTAGTTTGTAGATATATGATAAGATACACACATATGACTCCTTTTCATCATCTGGAGTCATTTGGCTCTTTTTTCATGTTGCTCTCTCTACTTCTGATTTCTAATCTTAAAAGAACCAGTATTCCCTGTTACCTTTGCACATAGACCAGATTTGCAGCGCTAGAGATTGGTGCTTACAGTCCCTGCATCTACTTCATGTAAGTGACAGAAGAGAATGGTATTCTTGATTCCAAATATTATGTCCCCATAAAAATTTGATGATCACACTAGTATGTGCTAAAGACTGACTATGGTTTTACAATGGGGATCATGTAATACTAGCATGGCTTCATATCCATAAAGAAATGGAGGAAGAGGAGATGAGAAAAGTGAAAAGAAAGGTGTAAGCTAAGAACATGTCAAAATTGTTCTTACAAAGAGCTACCTATTTGAGGGAGTGGAATGAAGGACCACCTTCTCTGTCAACTGCTTGACTAACTCTTCAGTCATCTTGAAGGTTAAAGAAGCATCACTGGGGAGTAGGAAGTCTTTTGGAAATAAATAAAATTTCAATTTCTTTTATTGAATATCCAGCAATAGAGCCTATCTTCATCACAGCAAAATAATCATTAATAATCACCACTTTCTTGAAGTTTTTTTTCTTATTTATTAATTTATTCATCTCCACAAGCATTCGTAGATCAGCTTCATGAGTCAGGTGGAGTGAGTACGAGGTGCTGAAGGCTAACATGAAAGACATGATCCATGTCCTTGTTTCTACAGGGGGAAATTTCACCACCATTATATTAGTATATGAGGTGACAATATGTGTGAAGGCACGAGCATGTGGTGCTATGAAAACAAAAAAAGTACACTTAAATCAACAATATACTGGGACACAGGTTATATTTAAAATTTAGGGAAAAACAAAATATGCACATTGTGCTAGATTTCTTTGTGTTTACTTCATCATAAATGAGATTTCACTTCAATTCTGGAAAAAATAAAGCAATTAATATACATTTTAAGAACCTTCTTAATAGACTTGATTAAAAAATATATAGACTTGTAAAATGTGAGTTTAAGAAGAAAGAATTGCAGAAGAGTAAGCATGATTTTCTTGTTGCCTTCAAGTCAATCACTTGAGGTTTTCTTAAATAAAAAGCCCACAGAGTCTCTTCATCAGTTAAACCTAGCGGTCTGTTGTGGTAAATACTCCATCTTAACACTGTAACTCTTTGTTAACAGTGGTCTCTTTGTATAGTCAATCACACACTCTAGGAAAAACATAGCAATAAACAGGAAACAAATGATTCAGATTTTCCCACAAGATGGAAATTATGATTTAAAAATATAGTCTTTAGAAATATACTTAAACAGATGGAGATGATTGAAGCAAGGATAACTCAAGCTCATAATGCTTGACATTATATACCAATTGGAAAAAACCACACAGCCATTTGGAATTGGAAACTTTATGCCACTGCTGAGTAATTGAGAAATGATTTGATGTTTAACTCTAAAAAAACAAGACAAAACAAAAAAAACTGTTGTAAATGATGGAAGCTGTAACATAACAGTAATTTTAACTGTTGCTTGCTTTTCCATTTCTTCTTTAATTAGTGATAGTCAAATGAAGTAATGTAATAATCACACAAAATCTTTTCTAATCTAAGACTGCTTGTTGGCAGAAATGACACTATGTGGTCATGAAATACCATTTCATTTTCTTCTTTTGGATACAGAGAAAGATTGTTTCCAAGGCTCCTTTACTCAGTTTTTGTCAATAGGATGTGGGTTGAGGTGATGCATATTCCCTCTGAGTCTTGCTCAGGAGGAATTCTGAACTCTCTTCAAATGCCCTTTCTTTTATTCCTGTGGCAAATTTAGTAACACTAATGTTAAGATTGTACGGTTTCACATGAAAGGAACCTGTGCTCCTGAGTCACCACTTGGAGGAGAGCAACAAGGAAAACAAATCTACCTGTATGCACTGTAATATGAAAGAGAAATAAAACACTGTAAGTTTAAATCAATTAGGCCTGGGGCTTATTTGTTGCTAAAGCATAGTTTAGCTTATCTTGAAATAATACCTTTTTCAAGAATTTCAAATTAATTTATAATTGAATTTATAGTTGAATTTCCAATCTAGAAAAGAGTGTTGTTTAAATGATTGGTAAATAACTCTCAATTCCTTCCCATTTACTTTGACAGTTATTTGAGTGAAAGGCTCAATAAGTAAAATTAAAACCATGAGCAAATTTGCATCACCTTGGATAGTTCATGATATAAAGCAGGCATGCAAAAGAAATGTATCAAAAATATAACGATATTACCTTATGAAATGCTCATCATAGTTTTCCCTTTAAATGTAAAGAAGAAAAAAAGAGCCACTCAGTAGAAAAAATACAAAAGTAGAAATTTTATAAGAGTACTAATGTACATCTCTTAATTATTTGGAAAAGTTACTCAAACTCACTGGAAAAAGTAAAAAAAAAAAAACAACTACATCAAAAATACAACAATAGTGCTGGAGTGGATGTGGAGAGAAAAGAACACTTTTACACTGCTGGTGGGAATGTAAACTGGTCAAGCTATTATGGAAGCAGTGTGGAGAACCCTCAAACTAATGAAAATGGAACTACCATTTGACCCAGCAATCGCTCTTCTGGGAAACTACCCAAAGGAGACCTCAATGTGGGTGCAAAGGGACACCTGTGCTCGGATGTTTATTGCAGCACTATTTATAATTGCAAGGACATGGAAACAACCCAAATGCCCCAAGACAGATGACTGGATGAAAAAGATGTGATATATATACACAATTAAAAATGACAAAATTGACGATTTTATGGTAACACGGATGTACCTACAAGAAATTATATTGGTAGAAACAATTCAGAAGGAAAAAGACAGAAACTAAATGGTTTCTAAATGGACAAC
Organism: Uropsilus gracilis; assembly: GCA_004024945.1. Lineage (NCBI taxonomy): Eukaryota > Metazoa > Chordata > Mammalia > Eulipotyphla > Talpidae > Uropsilus > Uropsilus gracilis. The sequence goes on along the minus strand of PVHY01005657.1, from coordinate 1,872 downwards.
TAAACAAAAGTACACAACTGGGACTAGCTGGAGTGGCCAGGAGGGGAGGTGGTGGGTGACCCCCAGAGATCACAATGATGTGAAATATATATATATATATATAAATAATTTAGATAAGTTAAAAAAATACACTTTGCCAACATACTTTATTCACACTGTGGAGGAATAACATTATTGTATACAATTAAGAATGCAATGACACAAATACCACAATAAGAAATTTGAAAATATCTTCAAAGATAGCCTATCCATTTACCTTTGACTTAGTGTAATTTCTGGGAATACATCTCAAAACACATGAAATTCTAGAAACATTTGCTGCCAAACTGTGCACTTTATTTGTAAAAGGCTATTCAAAACAGATTTATTTGTAATATCAAGAACAACCAGGTTTCTTTCAACAGAGGATAACGCTAATACTTGATACTTGAATGCTAATGCTAATATTGAATAAATGCTAATACTTGATCCCCAAAACAAAATGATAAGCAGAGAAAATATTGAATAGTTTGAAATTGTTTAATTTTGTGTGTGTGTATTTTTCTGCAGTGAAAATGAAAATGACAATGGAAAGTTAAAATGTTATGTATTTGTATTAATTTGTGGAAAAATCTTAGTCTGTAATGCCTTTATTATCCTTAGTCTTCTTTTGAGAAAGGAATAGCTAAAATCATTCAGGTTATTTTCAAGATGTTTGAGAAGACCTCTATTTAAACAACTTCTTTAGGAATTGAGAAAATATTATATATAAACTGGATAAATTTATAAAAATGAACACCTGTATTAGTGCTTATAGCCCAGTAAATCATGCATCGGTCATAAAAATATCCATGAAAGGAAAAATAATAAGTATCACTCACATAGTAAATAATAAAGATAATAAATAAAATAATAAGTAAATAATAAATAATAATAAATAAATAATAAAGATAATAAAAATAAAATAATAATAAATAAATAATAAAGATAATAAACAAAACTCACATAATAAATAGTTCTAGTGTATTTAATTCATTAATTTGCATGTTTTTTGTGTGTGTACTTATTCATAAGTTTATGCTTTATATCTACATATCAAAACAATTTAGGAAAAATCAACAAAATGTTGATTGCTTTTAAAAATAATTTTTAAAAGTGTTACTTATAAAGGGTAAAATGAAACAAGTTAAAGATGAAAATATAAAAGACAGGCTTTTATAAAAATATAAATTTACTTGACTTTGCAACTATATAGTTTACATAATTATAAAATTAAATTAATAAAAGAATAATGCTGAAAATACTTTTAAAAATCAACTTAGGTATGTAGACAGTCAATAGTATAAATACAATAAGATATTTCAAGTTACTTTTGATTTGACTACATACTATTAATGGCATTTGTCCAAAGGATAAAAGCAAAAATAAATTATTTTCATTATGGACTCTTAATCCCATTTCTCATGAAAGTAAATATACTCCTTAAGAAAATGGTACTCTATTTGCCTCTAAATTCAGATTTCAACTCTTTATTAGATATTTCAAGTCAAGCATATCACTTTGTTTTAATGTGCTAAAAAATGGCTAGTAAGATATTTCCTAGTAAGGTAACATGGGTACTTAGACTAAACTACTTTAGTACTTTTTAGGATGAAATAAAATGTTTGTGAAAATAGTGTCTGCCACTTGGCACTTACTCAATAAAAGTATTTTTTTCCTTTGATTCTCCTACAATTCCCTTAAGCTATAGTTGCTAGGAATGTACAGGTAACTGTGAGCGACATTTAATTCATTCTTAAGCCTGAGCAATGCTTTGATGTAGCACCTCAGACTTAGTAAAAGAGCTTTCTCACGTAGGCTCACAATGAGATTAGTATAGAGCACCTATTTCAT